>JASTWL010000842.1:0-73929 GCA_035220575.1 Temnothorax rugatulus | reverse complement strand
GTGACAATGATCGCGTACTCGCACGTCGTCTGGCTCGAACGGTTTTTCGCACACGTGGACAGTGCGTTGCGCTGTTAACTTTCCCACTCGTCCTCGCGTGAAATCCGCCATGGGTACATTATCGGACAGGATAGCCTTTACCGCCGTGTGCTAAACGTCTTAGTTCCTCGGCGAACCACGCGACGCAATCCTTATCGCGACGAAACCGATACATTGATAACGAGTCGTCGTACGAGCACCGCACCGTAGTATCCTATGCTAAATACCCGATGACGTTGAAACCTGAAACGTGGGCGTTGTCGAATCCGCTTCCGGTCTTCTCGAGGGTACATTACAGGTCGGCGGTACACGACATATGGAAGTCGTTCCTTCCTGCTGTGATTCTTGAAACTCAGCCACTTGTCGTCCTCGCTCGGTAGTCGGATTGCACAGTTGTTTATCTCTCGGCAGTCCGACGGTGTGGGCTTCCAATTTCTCGCTCGTGTAGAAATAGTGTAAACATCTGCAAAAAAGAAAAAACACAATTTTTGTAAATTTTTTTTATATTAAAAAATAATATATTTTATAATTTATTAAAAGGAGTATAGTACTCACCGATCGCAAAAGTATTTCCGACTATGGTGGATGCTCAATTGCGAGCTCAAGAGGCGGGATAGATTTTTTATCCACGCGAAATGTCCCACGTTGTCGTCTCGCGGGTCCTGCACGTACAGCAGATTTACGTGTTTGTCCATCTTCCGGTCAGTGAGCTGTATCGGAAGAACGTTTGGCGTCTTCTCTCCCTCGACATTATATACGTTTATCGAGATGTCGTTGAGTCGTTCGAACCGTTTAATTTGTTTCAAAGTCATTGGAAACTCAATGTCTTGTAAATTTAATACTGTTGCGTAATGAGGGTACGAGGATTCCCGTTCTGAATTTCTTTCGGCTGGATGTAGAGCAGCCACCACTGACCACGCGAAGCACGCATTGTCCATAGATTGCACATTGATCACCGCTTTCTTCAACATAATTTCTCGCGGTAATTTCAGGTAACATCCCGCGCGCATAGGATTGTACTTGTTTACGTTCACTGTCAAATTGAGTATACGCGACAACGCCCACCCGCTGTCGCGTTCCTGAAACTCTTCGAGGGACGATAAAGTAGGCTCGATAACGTGTCGCTCGTACCACTCGCGCAGATCGGACCGATCGGACGAACGAAAGAGTTCGCAGTTTCTCGTGTTGACACTTTTGTTCGCACGTTTGATACCCGTCACGAACTCACCGTTGAACACAGTGTTTATCTTTACACTTGCGTGTCTTTGCATGACGTTCCACACATGATCGAGCACGATGTCTGTAGCATCTTCGAGAAATTGTCGCGGTTCGATGTGATTGGTATTTATCACCGCACCGGTCAATACACGTTTTTCGAACGCGGTATCGATCTCTCGCCAAACGAGACTTTTCGCGTTATCGTCACTACTAGTGCCCGCCGCGTACTCACCACCGATATGTACGAACCGTCTCTGTAATAGAGTCTTCGCACCTTCGAGTCGCGCGATTCTCGCCACTAAAGATTGTCTGTTTCCGATTGAGAGACGCGGACGTTTGGAACGACAGCCTTCTTCGAGCTGCTCAATAAATTCCTCGCATCGCTGTGCCCATGCAAAATATTCGCCCAAAGTAGCGATTTGGTTGGATCGTTCCAGCAGGTCGCGTTCCGTTTCATCGGGATGTTCCATGTTTTTTTTTAATATTGTCTTTTTCACACTATTTTTAGATCACGTCACATTCTTCGATGGGGCACTTGCACGTGACTCGATCACACGCTGGACAACGTCGAATGAAATACAGAACGGAATAATGTTTAAACATAAGATTATAAAGACTGCAGAAGGGGACACCAAATTGCCGATCATCAAAATCCTTAAGTTCACGGTCAAGAGTTCTTTGAATCAATTCATGATTGGGACCTATTATCTTATTACAGATACGTAAAATTGTACTTTGTGTGTTCAGGTTGTCCATCACCACCAATTCGACGCACTTCCCAATGCCTGTGCGAATTTGAATGAGCATAGTCTTACTGAGCAAGTGCATCTCAGTAATAACTTCAGTCGCCCAATAGCGATACTCCTGATACTCCGAATCAAAGTCAGGTTTAACGAAAAGTCCAGAATCATCACTAGCTTCACGTTCTTTTACCTCGTCCCGCAGCCTCCGATACAATTTCCGTCTCGCGTTAGAATTCCATTCATAACGAAAATTATTGTAATCGATAACGACTCCTTGTCTAACGATGCGTCGACCGGTTCCGCGTATACCTAGTTCGCGATCGCGAAGAAACTGCACCGGTGATATCACATCCGTCAATTTCACTCCTCGATCTTCTTCACGCAGAACATTGGCGACATCGTTTATTACATCATCATCAGATTTTGGAGACTCTACAGAGTTCTCTTCTTCAGTTATCCACACCATGTTGCTCACGTTAATGTCCCACTCGCGATAATGTTTTTTTTTCTTCACTTCATGCAAATCGGACACATGTTGCACGACATTATTTGATACAATGGAGTATTGCAATTTCCGCAAAATCGACCTCTTATTACGTCGTACAGCTCGGTTACGTGTTTTCGGAAAGTACATATGTGCTCACCAGTGTCTGGTGAAGCGATCATACACGAAGCACACAGGTTATACGAACCGTATACATAATAAAAATAAATGGCGCAACACTTCGTACGTCCATCTAACGCTAAAAATTCGAGACGTGACACTGTTTTCTTGACAACTTGTTCACGGTTGCCGTCTTCGTCACTGTTATAATTGCTGTCCGGCGACATCGGACGATCCTCGTCGGATGAATCTGCATCCATTATTGCCTCGAAATTATTGTCCATTTCCATTTATTTTGTTCACTGTTTTTTTTTTTTTTTTGAAAAAATGTTTTCTTTATACCGTCCACTTGACACAAAAGAACTTCAGCCCCCGAGCATGTTCTTCTAAGAGCCGCGATAATGTTTTCTTATTGTGTGCAAATCGGGCATATATTACATGGAAATATCATGTACAATACACCACGACAGTTTAAACAGGCGCGGTAATGCTCTGTAACGCGTAAGTCAACGAAGTGTTTTTCGGACAGCGTACATGTGCCCGATATCAAGGTCCGATAGATCAATCATGCATGAAGCACATAGTGCAAGTGCACCACCCGTTGAGTAATAAAAATATATCACGCACTGTTTCGTACGTAAGTTCAGTGCCATGATTTCCGAACGCGTCACTATTTTATCGACGACTTCTTTGTGATCGTTGTCTTCATCGCTGACGTAATCACTGTCGTCCGTTAACGCGCGATCCTCGTCGAAATTATTGTCTATCTCCATATTTCTTTTCTTTCATATACTCACTGTTACGAAAAAAAAACTTTTTTTCTTTATATTACCACCCACTTGACACAAAGAAAACTTTTTCTCTCGAGTCTAAAACGTTCGCGTTGCGAAAGCTAGCCGAAGACTGATCCGCAAGATGTGGATTTATAATCATCTTGGCGACAATGGATGCTATGCGTTTGTATAATTACCGTTGGACATATTTTGTTTATACATTCCAGCAGCCGGACATCGGCGCTCGTTTTTTGTGATATGCCGCGCCGTAACCGAATACCCTCCACCGCGACGGTTAAATCGTAATCGGCAGCGGCTCTTCCTAGAAAAAAACATGAAAAGGACTCCGCAACGGTTGAATCGTCATCGGAGACAAATTTTATCAATCGTTTACCTCGGCCATTTTATCTTTAAACAGTCGTCGGACCATCGGCGCGTCGAAAACGTGAACGCCGTAACCGAATAGCGGCTCGCAAGTTCTAGAAGCGTGGGATCATTGCAGATATGTGTCTCGCAACTGACTCCCTATTTTGTTTACATTCACCGATAAAATTCCAGCAGCCGAACGGCGCCCGTAATAGCCTTTGTAATACTCCGCGCCGAAAACTCAACCCCCCCCCCCCCTCGCGGACCCTCTTGGTCGAACGGTGACCCCCCCCCCTCCTTCCACGCGGACCCCCCTCGGCCGAACGGTGGTCATCCCCCCCCCCCTCGGCGGCACCCCCTTTGACACCGATATGTTTATCACCGCGACCGAACGGTGACCACCCCCCCCCCTCTCCCGGACCCCCTCGGCCGAACCGGTGACCACCCCCCCCCCCTCGGCGGCACCCCCTTTGACACCGATATGTTTATCACCGCGGCCGAACGGTGACCACCCCCCCCCCCCCCTCGGGAGCATAAACAACAGACCCGCTCGCCGCTCGAGTCCCCCCCGCCCCGCACCCCCCCTCAGAGCACCCGAGTCAGTTAGCCCCCTTATACCCTACTATCCGCGACGGCAGTTATAAATTGTGCGCAAGCGATCTTGTCGCGTAATTCGAACGGGCACTCGGGGTACGCCAGACGCGACAATTTATCGATCTCAGAGCCGAGTGTCGCCAAATCCTCCCCGAATTTCTGTTTACGATTCGTAAACGCGGCGTAGCTATTCTGCAATTGCCGCCCCTCCCCGAAACGCAATTCAAGTTTTGCTTTCAATTCCGCGAAGTCCAAACGCTCGACATCTTGTACCGTTTCCAACACCGAACGCGCTTTTCCCCTCAAGCTTGACGCCAGCGCGATCGTTTTCGTCGCGTCGTCCCAATGATTTGCTCGCGCGATCAAATTTAATTGCGAAAAATATTCATGTAGGGAAACCGTCCCATCGTACGTGTCGGGTTTTAACTTATACCCGAGCTCTGCACTCGCGACCGTGACACTTTCGTTCGCGCGCACAGACCGCACTTGTGCGCCGCACGCGTCTGCGATTCTCTCTCTCGCGTTCTGTGTTTCCGCGCCAGCTCACGATCGCGGTTCTCTCCCCCGCGTGCGCGTCTCGCGTTTCCGCGCCGCTCATGATCGCAGTTCTCTCGCCCGCGTGTGCGTCTCGCGTCTCCGCGCCGAGGCCGCCCGCAACTCGCGTCGCCGCGCCATCCGCGACCGCGCCCCCCTCGCGAGCGTTCCGCGCCCTTGCTGAAATTCGCGTCACGCGCCCCCGAGTCCCCGGCCGCTTCATTATTGGAAAGACTTAGCTGTGTCTGCGCGCCGGAGTTCATCCCACGGAGACGGCGAAGCTCATCCTCCTGCCGACGGAACGTCTCGGCGTACTCTCTTTCCCTCCGCGACTGTTCTTCGCGCAGGAGTCGGACCTCCTGAATGACGGTCCGAAGAGTTTCGGCAACCGTTGACATCGCCGTCGCTTCCGCAGAATCCCGCTCGCACGAATGTTGAGGTGTATCCATTCGGAGTCTTTTCCTGGTACTCCTTGTATCCATCTCTGCGCTCGTCGCTCGTCCTATCATATCCCGGACGAGCCCCCAAAATGTTACGCTCGTCAAGCGTCAGCCGCACGTTTACACTCACTCACTCACTCGCGGCGCGTTTCTCAGGACTCTCACAAGAAAAGAGGACACGTTGTTAGAAAAGGAAACTCTTTTATTAATCTCCCGTTATTAAAGAAGAGCTCGGGCTGACACGTCCGAACGAGACGAGACCCAGAGCAAATCTGAACATCGGGTATAAACAGAACATCTGGTATAACTGAACATCTGGTAGGAAAATCAATAATAAATTGAGCATCAGAGAAAATCAATATTCACATAAACAAGCGTCACTAAGGACGATTCGCGGCGCGACATTTACTACCGGGCGACTCGCATGAAGCGCGCGGCACGGGCGCAACAATACGTACCTATTTTTCTGTTTTGATTAAAAATCAACTTTCAGAGAAAAATTGCGACTTGCTTCTCACAACGCAGTACATAATCCGATTGCTGAGACAGCAAACATGCAATTCGATTAGTCTAGGTGATTTTTCGAAGTAAACTGATTGAGTACCACTGCTCGGTCCGATTAGAAATCCGATTACTTGTCGGAAACACCCAGTGAATCCGCACCGCTCTCCTCGCCAGCCAACCACTGTGCCACGCGTCACCACTCCGACCGGTTTGCGTCATTTCCTGCCTCTCCCCGCTCTCGCTCCTCTTCCGTCTCGGCCCCCTCCTCCTCCTGCTCCTCGTTCTAACCTCCAAACTCGCTCTCCTCTTCTTCCTCGATTTCTGGGCGCTTCACCTCCAATCCCACCGCCTCCTCTCAACCTCCTTCGCACCCTCCTTCACTCCGGCATCTCTACCCTTACACCCAGCTCTGATTTCAACCCTATTTCCGCCTCTCCGAACTCTCCACTTGTTCCCCCGCCGAGGACTCTATTAATTTGTCGTCTGGGATGATAAATGTATGTCACAAATAATATCTTCTTTTAAAAAATGTCATAAAGCACAAACATCGAAATAAGCTTCAAATTTCGAGTATTATTTCGATATGATGTAATATCGATGATTTCGACGTCAATTCGACGTCGATTCGATGGGTCATTTCTCGCTGGGAATGCACCTTCAGTATGTTACCACAGAAATTCCCCATGAGCTGCTCTTACCAGTGAGAATCATTTTTCTCAAATTATTTCATCGAAAAAGTTACATGGCTTCGTGAAATATTTTTTATATACCCGGGAAAAAAAATTATATATAATTATATATAAATATATATGATTATATATAATATACAATTATATATGAATTTTGTCTCTATATGATCATATATAATTATATATAATTATATATAAGCATATATGAACATATATAATGATATTATATATATGTAAATATATATAATTATATATGGCCATATTATATAGTCAATATATATTAAAAAGGAACTGTTAACTTCGATAATAAAGCATTGATAAATTAAGATGTATATTTTTTCAAAAGCTGTAGAATCAAAAGTGAAATGATTTATTCCATATAATATAACTTGACACAGCTTGACGTGAGACAGTGCCGTGTCTCTTGATACCTTTTTTATATCACTGTTCGTCAAATTTTAAATACGAGAAACGAATCCTATCGAATGCCATCTATTGGATAATCCGAACTTAAAGTTTATATATGATTATTATATATAATCATATATAATCTACATGGATAAATGCTTCTTATATATAATTTATATATAAATTATATGAACTCATATATAATCATGTCAAATTGTATATGAAACATTTATATATATTTAAATATATTTTAATCGTCTGTATAATTATATATAATCATATATAATCATATATAATCATATACGGTTATATATACTTCCATATGAATCTTATATGTATCCATACATGAGTGCATATATGATCTATTGTTCATATCTAGTTATATTTGGAATTATATATGCCCATATATAATGATATATGGACCCATATATAATTTTATATGAAGCACCAAATTTCATATATAATCACATATAATCATATATATTTATATATAATTATATATAATTATATATAATCTTTTTTTCCCGGGTATTCCTTATATAATTACGCAACCTTGTACAGAGCCGGATTTTGCATTTTGGAAAACCACGGTCAAAAACCGTGAGAGAGGCAGTCCAGAAAGGTTTCCAGGAGAAGACTGTAATTCCCCTGCCGTCTTGCCTTATCCGTTTGATGTTATCATCTGTAACAAAACATTTTAAAACGCAGAAAAATCGAACAAAAACTAATTAGTAATTTCCTACAAATAATTAAAGTACGGGTTCAGACTCATGTTATTGATTAATAAATCTGAGCGTCTTCAAACGCTCGATCACTTTTCTAAACGACGTTACTCCCTCAACTTGAAGGGTGCACTTCACAAAGCCGTCGGACAACGCGGCGACGAATTGAGAGCTCGCAATTTTATCGCGAACTTCGTGAGAGCATTCTGGATACGCCTTCTGCGATAACCTCTCTAAATCCGCGCCCAACGCTGCGAAATCTTCGCCCGGGCTGCTGTTTTCGGTTAGTGAATTGGAGATAATAATTTTGAGCAAGTTCGCTTTCCCCGAAACGCACCTCTAATTTCGCCTTAACTCTGCGTAAGAGAGAGATTCGATCCCGTCGGCGAACGAATCAAGTAATGAACGCGCTTTCCCCCGTAAATACGACGCCAAAACGACCGCTTTTTCCGCCTCACTCCATTTATTCGCTACAGCAATTAGCGAGAACTGTGAAAAAAACTCGTGTAACGGCGCCGTCCCGTCGTACGTATCGGGCTTTAATTTTATCCCGCGAGAAATTCCGTCTCCGGACGCGTCTACACCCGCGCCCGTCACTCGCGCCGCGCCGCTCGCGACCGCGACTCTCTCTCCCGTGTACGCGTCACGCGTTTCCGCACCGCTCGCGACCGCGGTTCTCTCCCCCGCGTACGCGCCCCGCGTTTCCACGCCGCTCGCGTCTCGCGCCCTCGAGTCCCCAGACGTTCTATTAATTGAGGGACTTAGCTGCGGGATATCGCTGGAGTTTGTCCCACGGAGACGACGTAGCTCCTCCTCCTGGCGGCGGAACCTCTCCGCGTATTCGCGCTCCCTTCGTGCGTGTTTCTCGCGCATCTCGCGGATCTCCCGTATCACTGCCTGCAGTGTCACCACTTCCGTCATCTCCGCAGCGTCCGACTGTGGAGTCGCTACCCTGAGCCGTTTCCTTGTGGCCATGAAGATACTCCTCGCTCGTCGTATCGTCGCTCGTCGCTCGTCTGATCCCTTCGCTCGTCCTATCCCGGACGAGCCCCCAAAATGTTGCGCTCGCCGCGTCACTCGATCACTCACAGACACTCACGCGCTCGCACTCCCGACGCTTGCGGAAATAAGGAAACACTGCGGTTATAGAAAGAACAATCTCAATGTTTATTGTAAACGTCGCGATACAGAAGAGCGTGGACACACGTCCGATCGGTCCAGCAGCTCCAGACAAAATTCATCAGCTGTTTTATTAAATCAATAAATCAATATTTTGCTCGTTACTAAGGACAGGCGTTTCGCATCTTAACGGAGAGACTTTCCGTTGCACGCTTCAGCTCGGAGCCCGAAAAGCGTACCGGGCGGCATGCACGCAACACTATTATAAATTTTATTTTAATCCTTTTTCCAAAATCCGGCTCTGTACAAGGATGCGGCTGATCTTACTGATTAAAACGAGCATGATTTTAATGAGATTCATTAATTAATTTGGCTAAAATTTGGGAAAAACGAATCCGTAATTCCCGGCCGACAGAGGTCTCCACCGTGATTCCTGTCGACCCTTAAGAAATTGTTCAATCACAGTTGAATTTAAGGAGAATAATTGACTGTGATGTTATGTGCTTTGGCCCTAACGCTCGCGTAAACGTAGTATAATGCTGGGTCTACAATGCGAGTCGCAAAGTCGTTAGTCGCAAGAATTGACCAATCACAGTCGATTATTCTTCTCAAATTCGACTGTGATTGGTCAATTCTTGCGATTCACGACTTTGCGACTCGCATTATAGACCCAGCATTATACTACGTTTACGCGAGCGTTAGGGCCAAAGCACATAACATGGCGTAGCGATGTACGACGGTCGTAGTCCTCGACAAATCCTGATACCTGACAAATCAGGATACGTCAAAGCTTGTGCGTCATGCGGGGTCTACAATGGAAGTCGCAAAGTCGTGAGTCGCAAGAATTGACCAATCACAGTCGATTATTCTCCTCAAATTCGATTAGGGTGCGTTCGGGGAGCTCGCTACCGCGCTACCAACGCTAACGCTATTAAGATGGTTCTTGCATTTAGGTCAAATGTAGTCAGCCCGGAAAATGTAATATGAAATGAAAGGTTAACGTTCCTAGAGTGTGTCTGTAAAATTTCAGATTTTTTAACCGATTGGTTCCGGAGATATATGTCCGTAAACTTTGCCAATTTAACGCGGTGGGGGTACCCCTCTTGCGAAAAATGAGACTAAAGCGCTTATGCTGCAAAAATTGCAATACTTCAAAAATAGATGAACGAACCAAAAACTGACGAAACGATGCAATAAACATTTTGCAAGATACGGACGAAAGCCCGAGTTCATTGACCGAACCATATAATAATAAAACGTAATTTTCGATTGACTAAATCGACAACACGGAACTGATGGCTGCCATGGCTGGACTCGAGCGGCACTAGCGGCAGCTTGGCAACGTCGCACGTGTCAGCTGATGAGTATAGCGCATGGAGGAATAGATTCTATTCCTCCGTGGAATAACGCATATCTCAAAACATTCAATATTTATCATTATTTCACACTTGTATCGCTTGTACGTACAGGTTATATAGATCGCGACGACGAAGACTGCTGACTCAGCTGACTGCAACGTTGCCGCGCTGCTGTTGTACATATATTCACACGGCTCACAACTCTAGTAAAAGATGTGACTTTCGTCTCAATATTTTAATTACGTAGAGGTGGTATAACATTAAAGGTGTCATAAATAATAAATCTAATTATATGCTGATTTTTACGGACAAAAATCACACTTATTTATCACTAATAAGAATAGTTGCCTATTTGGCTTGCAAGTACTGCAAGAACCACCTTAAAGCGGGGAGCACACACTTCTGCACAACGCATATTGCGTAAGCATAAGAAAATTGATTGGTCCATACACATGTGCATAAGGAAATATATTAATCAGTTTTCTTATGCTTACGTATTATGCGTTGTGCAGAAGTGTGTGCTCCCCGCTTAAAGGTGGAAGCACATAAAATTGCAGGAGCCATGGGCAGAATGCATAAGACCGTCTAGACCAATGAGCATCGAGCGTCTTATGACATAAACGGTCTTATGCTATGCATATGCAGCTATTTTATGTGCTTCCACCTTAACTCCGTTCATGGAGCCGTGATAGCGCTAGCGAATGCGAGCTCCATGAACAGCAGTAGCGTACTAGCGTACCGCCGTAGAGTTAGCAGACAAATTGAATATTTTTGAATTATTCTTTTTCATATAATTTGGGAATCATTTGGGGAAGTTTGGGAAAATTGTTTAAACATTTGGGAAAGAATAGATTTTTTGTTATTAACAAAATTTATCGAGGGTCAAGTTAGCAGACAGCGACTATGTTTAATGTTTATTTGACTATGTTTAATGTTGACTTTTCCCAAATAAAAATTACAATGATGTCATCCCCAAATGATTTTCAATCGATTCCATTTATAATAAACATTAAACATAGTCGCTATCTGCTAACTTGACGCTCGATAAATTTTGTTAATAACAAAAAATCTATTCTTTCCCAAATGTTTAAACAATTTTCCCAAACTTCCCAAAATGATTCCCAAATTATATGAAAAAGAATAATTCAAAAATATTCAATTTGTCTGCTAACTCTACGGGGGTTACTAGCGTAGCGTTTCGTAGACCCCTGCGCCGCCACGCCACACCGCCGCTGCCGAAAATTAATGTGGCGCGCCAAAAAAGATGCATCAACCAGGTGGAATAGTACATTAGAGATGTTGTCGAGTTTACTTAAAAATAAAGGTAGGTTGAATTATGTGCTAATACATATAACATTTTATCTATCTGAATTTGAGTGTATTGTTTGTACATGTACATCATAAACTTATAAAATATTATTTACTGTAATTTTCTCTATTTTACTGTAAAAAATATGTTTAAATTAATAATATAAATATTACTAAAGAATTTTGTAACTTGTAATGGCAATATCTTTTATTTATAATATATGGCAATTGAATAATTTAAATTCAACTTTTTTTTTTACGCAGGAGAAATCTTCCACCACCGGGCCCACCACGGAGCGGCAGGGGCAACCAGTCACGACGCTCGATCAGGGAGCGCCCGCGGCAACCAGTCACGGACACGGAGGTCCGATCAGGGATTTTACGCCTGCGGGCAACCAGTCACGAGCGCCGATCGGGGAGCGCCCCGCCGCGTCCGAGGGATGGCCCTGGTGACCCCCCTTTCGGGGGGAAGACCCCCCACCCCCGGGGTAGGGGCGGGGGAGTGCCGGATTCTACGGGCGTGAAAGCCCGTAGCCTACCGGCTAAAACTCCTGCGAGTGACCCTAACACTGCGCTATATTGGGGGAGCCCTGGGAAACGCTATGATCACATCCCCGAGCTCCCCCACGCTCTCGCCGTAGCGAGAACCTCTAACTTGTGACGGATGAGTGTCACCACCCTCATCCGTCACCCCTCCCTCCGGGGTTGCCGCTGCCCGGTTAAGGGCAGCGGCAGCGGGCGAGCGGTAGGCCCCCGCCCGCTCGCCCGCCCCCCGGGCGGGAAGAGGAGGATTGTGTAGTCACGACGCTCGATCAGGGAGCGCCCGCGGCCAGTCACGGACCCGGAGGTCCGATCAGGGCTGCGTTCATAAACCTTACCCTGCGGGGTAAGGTAAACTTCACGGGGAATAATCACGTGACCGTGTAGAGACATATTTACGTCGGAGAACACCTCAAAGTTTATGAACGATCATAGAGTAAAATTTTATCGCGTAATATAAATTTGTTAGAGGTAATTATCGTCATATTATCTGAATCATTATCTTAGACAGTTATTTATAAAATACAAATTGTGCGACTAAATAAAAAATGTAACATATGAGAATGTATTTGTAATTATTTAATATATTATTAAAAATTGTTATAATAATTTTTTTTTAATTTAATGTAAAATTTACGACTGGATTTGCGAAAAACTTGTATGTACGTTAATATAATTTTAATAGTTGCATCATTCTTGTTTACATTATATACTATATATATATATATATATATATATATATATATATATATATTATTCGCTAGATTCGAGCGTTAATTGAATAATATAGAGAATATATATAATATTTACAAGTAAATGAGAGAATTATACTAGTTGTTATTATTATTTATATTTATATTGTTTTAATTTAATTTTATAAAAGATAAAATAAAATATTTTAAACGAAAAATAAGAGTTTTATCCGCCAATATAATTCAACAAAAATAGTGTTTATTTAGATCGACACAATTTGCAAGTATAATTAGTAGGTATAACGTTCTGTCACGCCTGTCCATTTACTTGCCAATTGGGTCGATCTAAATAAACACCATGTTTTGTAAAATATTTTAACTAAGGAAAAACGCTGTTAAAGTTGGTTAAGATTGGATCTTGGTTGCCTAATAATATATTATTCGATTGAATTTAACGTATGTACAATTCTTCGTCTTAGCAAACCAACGCGCCATTCTCATACAGTACAGAGCTTGCAGTCACATTGCAGGAACGTTAAAACAACGTTTCTGCAATGTGACTGCAAGCTTCTGTGCTGTATGGGTTACTTATGGACTTAAAACGTAGTTTCAACTAAAGCAAGAATATGTAGAATATGTTGCAAAAAATATAATATTTTAATGTTTTTTTAGCAAACTGTTATACACGGCACGAAAGAAAACATGAGTAACGACAGAGAAAAGATTGCTAAAAAAGCAATCATTGTCATGGCAATATCAATGGGCAGGAGCCTTTTGTCCAATTACGAATTATTTGATTCTGATTTATCATCTGACAGTGAAACTGAAATTTTGTTGACACTTTGTTCAAAGAAAAAGAAGAAGAAGGCTCGACGCATCCAAGACTACGTTGAACAAACCATTCATTATTTTACTAACAAACAATTTCAGTCAAACTTTAGAATAACACGTGAAACTTTTGAATGTTTACTCACTATTATCGGTCCAAAAGTAGAAAATACTAGTGAAACTGGAAGACCAATGGTCCCAGCTGAGAAACAATTATTAGCAATAATATGGCTATTAGCGACGCCAGATTCTTATAGGTACGCTAAAATATATATTTGTTTTTTATTTATACATAATATATGAATTTTCACTCTTTCTGCACATCAAAAGCGAGTAATTCTTTGATTATAAGAGTGTATACTGTATATTATTTATTTATTTATTTATTTAAGCTATTACTATTATTTATTAACTTGAAATTAATTTAAAATTGATGTTCTTTTATATGACAATAGATCGATCGGAGAAAGATTTGATTTAAGCAAATCTACATTGTTTTCCTGCTTTGTTCGAATTACGACAGCTTTAAATGTCATGGCACCTCAAATGATTCATTGGCCAACAGAACAGGAGCTTCCATTGATAAAAGAAAAATTTAAAGCTATGGCTGGAATTGATGGTGTCATAGGTGCTCTCGATGGGACATATGTGCCAATTAAAGCGCCATCAAAAGATGCCGAAACGTACATAAATCGTAAAATGCAATACGCCATAACGCTGCAAGCAATATGCGATGCCAATTTAAAATTCACAGATTGTTATACGGGATACCCTAGTTCAGTACATGACGCTAGGATTTTTAAAAATTCTGATATTTATCATTCGATACGTCAAAATCCAGAAAAGTATTTTCCACATGATGAATTTATTTTAGCAGATAAAGCATATCCTTCTTTGAAGTGGTGTATTACTCCATATATGAATCGAGGAAATTTAAGAAAACAGCAGGAGAAATTTAATACACTACTTTCGCAGACAAGGCAAACAATTGAAAGAGCATTTGCTCTCTTATTTGGCCGATTTAGACGCCTAAAATATTTGGATATGAACAGAATCGATTTAATACCCGGAACAATACTTGCGTGCTGCGTTTTGCATAATATATGCCTAGATTTTGGTGATGATTTAATACGCGAATACGTACAAGAAGGTATGGACGCAATAGTGGAAAATCAACAGGAACAGATTATAAACGAGAGTGAAAATGAAAAACGAGTTGGAAATGAACGTCGGGATGCACTGTGCGAGGAATTAAACCGTAATGATGATCGATTATAATATTCTTATGTTTTATTAATTTGATTTTTGTTAAATATTGCAAATTCTTTGAGCACGACAAATAATATTTAGAAATATATAATGCACTTTTATTAATACATATAAGAAAGTAGGATTATACGGTTAAAAATAATATATACCGGGCTAAAATAATATAGTTTTAATTTCGATCACCCGGGCGATTTTTAGGATTAACGCAGTCTACCACATCTTTGGCACAGATTTAAAAAAATAAAAACAGCTTTTCTTCTTCATCCAAGAAAAACGACAAATTATTAAATCAAATATTGCTTAAATCACTAACACTCAATCTCATTTTTCTTGGATGCGTACTCTAATCACAGGCACACGAAAAAAAAAGGTCTTGTCCACCAGACGAGACAAACATTTCTATACGTTTTTGGGGTCGCTGAATCCGAATCCGGGGTCGGTTTGACTCGGTCAGATCGCATTTTATTCCTAATCTCAAAAAAGTGATGAAAGTTGAAACATTCATTGAAATGCCCAGAAAGGAAAGCTGTTTCGAAATCGGTCGTCAACAACGATTTGAATTAAGCGCCGTATCGCCGGTTCAGACGTCGCGAGCGCAATCGGGGAGAGCGCGACGGTCAGCAAGCGCGGCAACGGCGAAGCTCCGGCCCTAGCAACGGTTGTTATTCCGTCTTGTCTTTCGGTGTGTTCGCTTGATCGTTTTTTCGTGCTCTTAATAGTTGTAATCGACATCAAGATTTCTGAAAGAAGCGAGACGAAGAGTGTGCGCGTATCGTCGTAGAGAACAACTTCTCCCATCGATCGTGTCATTCGTTCGCATCCCGGAGCGAGGAGACGCTGAAGGAATCGAGCGGAACGCAGAAAAGTTTCTACGGAGCCGTGACGGAAATTGACGAGGTCTGACTGGACGCTTTGATGCCCCGGCCTTTCCACCTTTACATCCTTGCATCCGGTCCCAACATTCCCATCTGAATTGTCATCGAGACTCCCGAGTTTTTCTGACGTCATTGCTTCCTTCCTCGAGAAAGACTTCAGGTTTGATTGCACGATACTATTGCAAAGATATTTGAGGAATGCTTATGCGGTTTTTCCAGTCTTTTTTTTACCTCGCGACTACGGCGGCTACGTGATGAAGGACGTGATGCTAAATATCCGCGTGATATGTACCTTTGTGTGCGGGCGATCTTAGTTACTTTTCATTGCGCGTATTCGCAGCCGGTTATGACATTGCTTTATCTCTCGATTTGATATTCGCGTTGCGATGTACTATTTCGCGTATTTTCCATTGCATGCGTACATACGTTGTTTCTCTTCGACATTGTGACATTGTTTCTATGTTAACGAACGTGAATTAATTTTCCCTTGCGAATGCTTCGTGTTTGTTCTCTTCATAATCTTTTTACCGCATTAATACATGTTCTCCGCTAATGATAACTCTATTCTCACCGAGATTCCTTGCGTAAGCCGACGAGAAGTTTGTGAGCAGATCATAGATTCGCTACGAACGGGATATCAGCTGACTCACACGATTGAGGTTTTGAGGGACATTACGATAATGCATGATTACCGCGTGGCTTTGCGATCAGCCTGATATTGTGGTGGATTACCGTGTGGCTTTGCGATCAGCCTGACGATGTGGTGGATTACCGCGTGGCTTTGCGATCAGCCTGACGATGTGGTGGATTACCGCGTGGCTTTGCGATCAGCCTGACGTTGTGGTGGATTACCGCGTGGCTTTGCGATCAGCCTGACGTTGTGGTGTTTTACCGCGTGGCTTTGCGATCAGCCTGACGTTGTTCTTAGTTTATCGCTAATCTATTCTGATCAGATAACCGCGACTGTTGACTTCAGTTACTCTGTTGATACTCGCGACTGTTTGGGATACACCGCTTCTGAGATTACCGCTATTCCTTTGATAATTGATAACCGCTCATGATACACCGCTTTTGAGATTACCGCTATTCCTCAGCTATCCACTCAGCTCAACGGGATCAACTGCGCGCTAGACAACCTTGCTCTGCGCGCCATTCATCCTGCGTTCTACGTTCCTGTCGTTCCTGTGTTCTGCGCGCTAACAACCTTGCTCTGCGCGCCATTCATCCTGCGTTCTACGTTCCTGTCGTTCCTGTGTTCTGCGCGCTAACAACCTTGCTCTGCGCGCCACTTCATCCTGCGTTCTACGTTCCTGTCGTTCCTGTGTTCTGCGCACTAACAACCTTGCTCTGCGCACCATTCATCCTGGGTTATACGTTCCTGTCGTTCCTGTGTTCTGCGCGCTAGACATCCTTGCTCTGCGCGCCATTCATCCTTGCGTTCTACCCTGTCGTTCCTGTGTTCTGCGCGCTAACTTCACATCCTTGCTCTGCGCGCCTTTCATCCTTGCGTTCTACGTTTCTGTGATCTTCGGCGCAACGAATCAGATCATCTTCACTCAACAAAAGCGATTATATGTTTTCAGGGTCGCTGAGTCCAAATTCGGGGTTAGTTTGACTCGGCCAGGCCGCATTACATTCCTAACCTCAAAAAAGTGATTTAAAAAACCGAAAACTGTTCCCGATATAAATTTTTTGTATTCAGCGTTGGGTACATAGAACTTGTTAGTCATTTTTTGAGCATAACCATCAGTCTGCAGCATAAAATCCTGCTGCCTTGACAGATACTGTAACGATGACAACTGCCCCGAAAGGGGATGTGTAGAATGATTCGTTCTCAGGTTTGTTGAGGTAACAATGCCAGCGAAGGCGCGCTGCCTTGCAGGTGGGCGTGAAGGTGTGAGGATGAAGCCGTAGTGTGTCCGACGACGAGTTGACATAATCCTCGTCGGAAAGCTCTCATACTTAGGCCTTGGGAGGTATGAGAGTTATCACCCCTGGGACGGTGGACTTACCTGCGGTCGGACCAGGATCCCTCACCCGCGGGTTTTTCTTAACACACATGGCACCTTCAAACTAAAAATTTTTTGTTACATATGTAGCAAAAAGCATCAGTGTCCTTGTTGAATGTATATGTTTCGACGGAGAAGCTAAAAATTTTTTGTTTGAAGGTGCCATGTGTGTTAAGAAAAACCCGCGGGTGAGGGATCCTGGTCCGACCGCAGGTAAGTCCACCGTCCCAGGCGTGATAACTCTCATACCTCCCAAGGCCTAAGTATGAGAGCTTTCCGACATTGACGAGGATTATGTCAACTCGTCGTCGGACACACTACGGCTTCATTCTCACACCTTCACGCCCACCTGCAAGGCAGCACGCCTTCGCTGGCATCGTTACCTCAACAAACCTGAGAACGAATCATTCTACACATCCCCTTTCGGGACAGTTGTCATCGTTACAGTATCTGTCAAGGCAGCAGGATTTTATACTGCAGACTGATGGTTATGCTCAAAAAATGACTAACAAGTTCTATGTACCCAACGCTGAATACAAAAAATTTATATCGGGAACAGTTTTTGGTTTTTTAAATCACTTTTTTGAGGTTAGGAATGTAATGCGGCCTGGCCGAGTCAAACTAACCCCGAATTTGGACTCAGCGACCCTGAAAACATATAATCGCTTTCCTTTCTGGGCATTTCAATGAATGTTTCAACTTTCATCACTTTTTTGAGGTTAGGAATAAAATGCGATCTGACCGAGTCAAACCGACCCCGGATTCGGATTCAGCGACCCCAAAAACGTATAGAAATGTTTGTCTCGTCTGGTGGACAAGACCTTTTTTTTTTCGTGTGCCTGTGTAATCTTCTTATAATCTGTATTGACTGATATAATTAATTTATGATTATATAAAATGTATTATATAAAATAAACAAACCGGACGAAACAAAATTAAACAATCTCACAGCTTTACAGCTTTTTAAGCAATTTGTCCATCATGCTTTCATAAAAATCGATATTTGATTGAAGAATTTTCTTTTTTTCTTCGTGCCTAGCCTTCTTCGTTTCTTCTCTTTCTTCAAGCATCAGTTTCAGGTCGCTCAGAGTCATTGCATTCGCTCTTTTTCGCTCTTTTTTTTTATTATCCTCCGCATCACTAAGATTTATCTGTGTGACTGTAAAATAGCAATGTAACTCATAATAAATAAAAACAGATTCTTAACTATAAACACATTTATAAATAAGTAATATTTGTCATACCTTCGGATTTATTGTCATCTCGTGATGAGCTTGCTATAGCAACAGGAGTAACATTGGGCTTATTTCCAAACAGTTCGTCAAGTTCCTCGAAGTTTTCACATTTTACTGGTGCTGCACCAGTACTTTTGGGACCCATATTGTCTATTTTTTTAAAGTACTTCTTCTTCATATATTTCATTTTTTCTTTGCATTGTGCTGCAACAAAATTATAGCCTTCGTGTTTCATATCGCAGGCAATTTTAGCCCAGATATCGTCCTTTTTTATGCAATTGGAATTAAAATCATCTTTGTATTTCTTGTAAAAGTATAGGAGCATTGCTCTACTTTTATCCGTCCACAAGCTTTTCATGCCTTTATCCGGAGTTCTTCCATTACTTTCTTCTAAGACTCTCGGTTTCGTATTTTCATCAGTTTTCTCTAATTGTAAGTTAGAAGTGAATGTCGTACAGCGAGACGAATTGGCTGCATCACTGAGATTTATATGTGTGACTGTAAAATAGCAATGTAACTTATAATACATAAAAACAGATTCTTAACTAAACACATTTATAAATTAGTAATATTTGTCGTACCTTCGGACTTATTGTCATCTCGTGATGAGCTTGTTATCGCGACATCAATATCTTTTTCGGGTAATATAATTTCGTATCCATACGGTTGCAGAGAAGTTTCAATGATGTTCTCAGTCAAAGAAATAAAATCAATTTTACCTGCTGTAAAAGTATCGTTTAAGGGGGTTATATTACTTGTTGTATTAATTGTAAACATTTTAACAATTAACTTCGAATTTCCATAAAGCAAGGAAGTAGATATTAAGCATAAAAAAGCGTTTCAAAACAGAATTCGTGTCTATTGAGACACGACAAAGGGCAATGTAGATACACCAAACCTCTAATGTATATTTTGTTAACTTACGGCACGGCTACGCGGGGTCGAGCACGCTCGGCCTCGCAACGAGGGCTCTCGTTGCCACCTGCCGTAGGGCTCCAGATCCTTAGACCGCGAAACCCTGATAGGCCGCGTTCTAGAACCGCCTGTAAGTTCCGTTTGTAATATACCGCGTTCCGATTGATACCGCATCCGTTCCGTAAAATACCGCGCCGAGTGCATAAGCACTGCCGTCCGATTGTACATACCGCGTCCTGTTTGTAATACCGCGTCCGTCCCGTATTCCGGTTGATACCGCATCCGTTCCGTAAAATACCGCGCCGAGTGCATAAGCACTGCCGTCCGATTGTACATACCGCGTCCTGCTTGTAATACCGCGTCCGTCCCGTAAAATACCGCGCCGAGTGCATAAGCACTGCCGTCCGACTGTAGATACCGCGCCCTGTTTGTAATACCGCGTCCGTCCCGTATTTCTTGTACACATATACTAAAGTGAATAAATCTTGTCGTGTGCTCGTATTCTGGTTATTGTCTCTGGGCCTATTTCTTTTGTTGCGTAATAATACTTTTGACATCTCTGCATCGAAAATTGGAACTCCATCGGCACCTTCTACAACTTCGTACAAAGTTTGGGATTGTAATCCACATTTTATCGCAGACATGTTTTCGAACTTCTTATATTCTTTCTCGTGACTAATACACGTGTAATACGCGAAAAGTGCGTTTCTGCGCATGACAGGTAAACTCTACCTCAGTCGCGAGCAGGGTACGTTGAGGAATGCCCTGGGTAATTCCTCAAGGCTTTCTGAACGCTAGTAGGTAAAGGTAGCTTTTCCCCCGCTGACTTTCTGTGGGTAACGTTTACGAACGCAGCCCAGGGATTTTACGCCCGCGGGCAACCAGTCACGAGCGCCGATCGAGAAGTGACGGTTCCTCCTCCTCCCGCGCCCCTCTAGGGGGTAGGCGGGGCCCGCAACCCCCGAGATGGGGCAAGCCCCTCCCGGGTGATCGCGGCCTCCCGCCTTCGCGAGCCGGAGGGAGCGCTTGTGGCGGGATCCCCTTGGGGAATCTGCCCGAGTCCCCTCCGGTCCGCTCCCTCACCGACCTGCTGGGCACTGAACGGCGGCGGGAGGGGATACCTCCACCTCCGTGGAGGCTTCCAGAGATCCACCCTCCCGGCTCCAACTCCCATCCTTTTACCGTCGACACGCCGCCCCCTCTATTCAGAGGGGGCAGCGCCCGGGCATCAGTCCGATTGTCATCTCCCTGTTCTGGGGAGCTGGTAATGGGTCAGCTCCCCTTATTCCGTGTCGGATGGAGGAGGGGCGGCCTCTCCCTCCTCACCCGTTCGTCCGCCTCCTTTTTCGAAATGACTTTCTGACAAAAGTCGGCGAACGCCTTCCAATTCTCCCTTCCGGCCTCGCCCGGCCTAACCGCGGCCGCGATGACTGCCGGAAGGAAGAGATCCTCACCTATCTTTGCCCGGAGGGCAAGGCGCTCGTCTGCCCACGCTGAACAGTCCTCCAACGTGTGCTGCGCCGTGTCCGCCCCCTCCGGGCAATGCCAGCAGCGCGTGGTGCGCTCCTTCCCGATGCGGTGCAGGTAGTGGCCAAAACATCCGTGGCCTGTCACCACCTGCACCGCGTAGAAGGAGAGATATCTTCGTTTCGCTCCTTCCACCCACTCCTCCAGCACCGGCTGGACAGCTTGGGCGACCCTCTTCCCAAACGGGGGGTCTGTCAACCACCCTTTCCATCGGTCGACGAGGGTCGCCCGGGCTTCGGCCTTGATTGCCATCCTGGCCCTTGGCGTGATCTCCCCCAGCTCCGCGCGAATTCCACGCACCCGATCGTACACCTCCGCATACGACCTCGCGATCAGATGTACTGGGGGGATCGCCGCCAGGGTAGTCGCCCCTACGTGAGCGACGGTCCTGTACGCTCTCGCGGTTCGCGTGGCGATGGTTCGCTGCGCGCCTTCCATCTTGCTCCTAAGGGTGCGGGAGTCTCCGACCCTCTTCCACCACACCGGAGCAGCGTACATAAGCACGCTGTGGACCGTCGCCGTGTAGAGGCGACGCACTCGCCCGCTGGCCCCGCCAAGGTTCGGCAGAAGCCGGGATAGGTTGTTTGCAACCACCTTGGCTCTTGGGACCACGCGGGCGACGTGCACGCCGAAGTCCCTCTCGCTGTCCAGCCACATTCCCAGATATTTAAGCTGGGGAGTGGTCGGGATCTTTACGCCTCCTATCCGGAGACTGAGCCGCTCCGGAGGCGGGCCCCGCTTGAACTCCCCTCTTCTGTTATAGAAGAGGGTGGCTTGAGTCTTTTGCGAGGCCACCTCCAGGCCCAGTCTCCTGATGGAGCGCAACACGCTTGCTGCCGCTACATTGGCCAGCCTAAAGAGCTCCTGCCACCCCTCCCCGCTGACTCCCAGGAACACGTCGTCCGCGTAACCCGAGAGCCAGCATCCAGTGGGGAGGAGTGTCCCAAGGACCAGGTTGTAACCTATGATCCACAACAGGGGTCCTAAAACGGACCCCTGCGGGACCCCACACTCCATCAACCTGACCCTTAGGACTCCGTCCCGGTCCGTGTACGTCAACCCTCTTTCCGTGAAGTAATCCCGGACGACCTCGATCAGATATTCGGGGACCCCGAAATCTAACAGGGCCCCCATGATCACAGGCCAGGGGAGAGAGTTGAAAGCGTTTCTGACGTCGAAACTAACGCCCATGACAACTCTCACCCCGGCGATTTCGGCCTCCGTCTGGGAGAGGACGCGCTTTATCGCGTCTACTGTAGATCTCCCAGCCCGGAAGCCGAATTGGTCGTCCGAGAGTCCCTCCTTGCCCCGTTGGGACAAATGCTGGACGAGGCGTTCGGCGATGATTCGCTCGAAAATCTTCCCCGCCTCGTCCAGCAGGCACACGGGCCGGTAGGCGGACGGCGAGCCCGGAGGCTTGCCCGCCTTGGGCAGGAGCATCAGGCTGGCCTCCTTCCACTTCTTAGGGAAATGACCGGCGCGCAGGCACGCAATGAAGACCCTGCGCATCCTGCCGGTCATTTTCCCCGCGGCCAAGGGCCATGCACGCCCTGGAATTCCGTCAGGGCCAGGAGCTTTACCCCTCCTGACCCTGCGGAGAGCCCTCGACAACTCCTCTTCACTCACCCCCCATTCATCCCTCCATTCCGGCATGGACATAGCCGGAAATTGCACCTCTCCCCCGTTATCCCGGGGGAAGAGAGTGCTGACGATTTCGTCCACGAATGGGGGGTCGAGTGTCTCGGTGAGTGGGGGCGCCCAGGGCTTCAACTTGTCCTGTACCAATTTATATGGGCGCCCCCACGGGTCCTCCTCTACGTCGTCGAGGAGCTCCTTCCAGGCATGCTCCTTGGCCACGCGTATGGCTCGGGAGAGGTCTTGGCGGGCGGCTCGCCAAGCCTTCCCTGCCTCCTCCACAGTCGGGCCGCGCCTCCCGGCGCGGGCCCTCTGCCATCTCCTCTTCGCCCGGACCGAGGAGCGCCTGAGATCGGCTGACTCCTCGGTCCACCAGTAGGCGTGCCTGCGGGGAGGGAAAGGACGAAGCCGAGGCATGGCCACGTCGCACGCCTTGGTCATCGTTCCGATCAGGCCCTCGACCTCGTCGTCAATCTCCTCCTCCCCGATCTCACCCTCCCTTTCTTGCCCCCAATTGAGGGCTATGATCGCAGCGCCAAACAGGTCTCGATCCATCTTTTCAATGGCCCATCTCCGCTTTTGTCTTCCTGCGTTGCGGCGGCGGGTGAGCACCCCCGAAGGAGTGGCACGGACCGTCATCTCTATATAAAGATGATCCGATAAGGTTTCTTGGTCCGTGACCACCCTCCAGTTGCGTATCTCGCGGGCGACAGGGGGGTGGCCCAGGTCAGGTCCACCACCGATGATCCCTGTCGCCGCACGCAGGTGCTCTCTCGGCCCGAATTTACCAAAGTCAGGCCGAGACCCGCCGCCCACGCTTCGGTGACGGCGCCCCTCCCGTTTGTCGGCGGGGGACCCCATAACAACGACCTTGCGTTGAAGTCCCCCGCTATTATGACCCGGCCGGACGAGCGACTCCGAACGAAGTCCTCCAAGTCGGACAACAGTCGCTCATACTCGGCCAGGGGCCAACTCGGAGGGGCATACACCGCCACCACGGAGATGGGCCCACAATCCACCGCCACGTACCCAACCCCTGCCTCTTTGAGAGTGCACGGGGTGGACGCCGGTGGGGCCCTTCACGTAATCGCGACGGAGCCCCCGCTGTCCCCCACCCAACATGGGTGATTCTGAGGGATGCGGTAAGGCTCCGCCGCGATCCCCAAACCACACCCGCGCTCTGCCAGGGCCTGACAAAATAAGTCCTGGGCTGCGCGGGCGTGGTTCAGGTTGGACTGGAGGATCTTCAGAGCCATCTACATGTATCCCGGCTCCGGACCCTCCAGTCCTTCTTCTTTGTTCTCTTGCGGGGCGGTATCCCCCGCTTCAGCTCCTTTTTCTTCCGTCACCGCTGGAGTGACTTCTTCCGTCGCTGTTGTTGGAGCGACCTCTTCCTTGTCCATCTGGTCGCAAATGGGCCTGGCGGAGGGATCTCCGTTCCCTTGTCCACGTTCATCGCCACCGTGGTCTCTGGCTCTTGGAGGGCCTTATCCCCCTCCTTCTTCCTCTTCGGGGGCCTCTGTTCTTCCGGAGGCTCTTCGTGCGTTACTACCCCGACTATCTAGAGGGCCTTGGACCTGACCAGTACCTTTTCTCCTTCCGTCTTCCTCTTCGGGGGCCTTTGTTCTTTGGGGGCTCTTGAGTCGCCACTACTCCGGCTATCAGTTTGCCCCCCTCGGTGACCTTGAACCCCTTGACTTTGAGGTCCGTCGTCTTTTTGGGCTTCTCGTAGTTTTTGCCCTTGGCCTTCGCAGGCTCCTTTCCCTTCTTGGCCGCATCTTCCTTCTTCTCTCTCTCCTTCTCCGCGTCCCTTCCCCTTCTTCCTGCCTTGCACCCTTTGCACGCGGGCCCCCCGATGCGATGTTCGTAGGGAACCCTTTGCCGAGGCACACCACGCAGCGCACCGGGGCCTGGCAGTCACGGGCCGGGAGACTGCTGTCCCCGCACCTGTAACAAGCCCCGGTACGGTCTGCCCCGTTCCGACAGGTCACACGGGTGTGCCCAAACTCCAAGCATTTGTAGCATTAAAGTGGCCTTTTCTCCAACATTACCACCTTTGCTGGAGACCACCCCAATGCTACCTTTCCCTCCTTTGCGAGATTGTTGGCCGCGGCCAACGGACACTTCACAACGGTGGAGCACAGTCCGTTGGTCGTCCTCCTGATCGGCCCCACCGTGACGTCGGTGATGCCGATACCTCCCTTCTTGGCCAGGGTCTCGGTGATCTCAGTCTCCGTGACTGACTCCTCGAAACCCATCAATCTGAGGTCAGCCATCATTGACGGGCGACTGATCCTCACCCCTTCCTTGCCGGCCAGGGCCTCCGCCATCTTGTCGGCCAAGGCGTCGGCTTTCGCGACGTTCCCCTGTCCGGCAATTTCCAGGCTCAAAGCACCTGTAGCCGTGCGCCTGACATTTGGAGGCCTCGTGATGCCGAGGCTCTCCAGATTCACCCTCCTTCTAACGGTCCCCATATGTTCGGCGTACTCGCCGTCGGGACACGTTAGCGTCACCGCGGCTGTTTGCGGCACGCGTCTCTTCACTTTCTTCTCCTGCTGAGGGGAAGGTTGACTCTGATTTTTCCCCCCAGTCTTCCCTCTTTGCTCGGGTCCTTTCGCGGCGTTGTTCTTCGCAGCGGCGTTCTTCTTCGTCGCCGCCTGCTTCCTCGATTGTGCCCGAGTCTGCACACTTCTCTCTTTCCTCCTCTTGACCTGGGTCCACTCCCCGTCATTCGTGGACCCTGCAGCGGCCTGTGTGGCCTCCCTCCTCTGTACCTGAGGGCTCGCACTTTGTTGCGCGGCCCTCGTGGGACCAGGAGCGGCGGCCGAGCCAGCCTTTCGCCCCAGTACCTGGGACCAGGGAATCGATCCCCCGGTCTTCGTGGGGACGGGCGAGGCCAGCTGCGCTTGCGTCACGGGCTTCTTTTTACCTTTGCCTTTCCCGGAGCTCTTCTCCGGGCCGACAGACATCTTTGTATTGGGGGGAGCCGCCATGCGCCACTCTCCCTCCCTTCTTTGTATCTGGGGGGTTGGTCTTTCTAGCCTCTCAATCTTCTCCATGAGCACTTCCCCCAGTTTGTTAACCTTTTCGTTGACGCATGTGACCAACATAGTTGATAGTCGCGTCTCCATTCCTGGGTCTTGTTCCACCTTCTTCGCCGGCTTCTTTCCCGGCACTGCAGGGTCTATTATTTTTCTCTTCCCCTGCAGTGGTGGACGGACCGCTGCTGGCAGGCCCTCGGCAGCTATCTCCTCAAGGACTCTTTCCCTTGAGTCGTCCACCGGATCTTCTTCCCTCGCCAGCATCTCCAGTCTCGCCTCCGTTCCTATCTCAGAGTTCATCAGTTCCTGCTCCTTCTCATCATCGGCCACTTCGGCCTAATTTAAATTCAACTTGCATAATGACAATAAGATAAACTTAAATTGGTTAAATTAAGAAAATATTTCTCTATCGCACAATTGTAAGCCCATACAGCACAAAATATTTTTAAAATATTTTTAAAATATTTTTTAAAAAGATTAAAATAATTTACAAAAAATTTTTAGAATGTTTCTATGTCCGCCAGATCATGTCAGAAAAATATTTTCAAAAATATTTTTAAAAGAATGCAAATAAATATATTCAATAATATTTGTAAAATCTTTTAGAAATATTAGCTTCAAAAAATAAAATATGTTTGACCCAATCAGCAATAATTGTTTCACACGTTGAAAGATTTTTTCAATATTTGAAAAATATACATCTTTACATCTTACTTTGGAAAATATTTCGTATATTTATAGCATCACAGTTGAACACCACTGCGTTGGGTAAGCCTTGCGTTGTATTGCTGGCGAAGATATGTGTCGCGAATGTCATGATTTTGCTTCGCCGGAGGCCTGCTTATATTAGATCTCAACTGAAATTTACTTGCGAGTTAGTGTTACCATTATGCGCCGCCTAGCGGCGTCGTTGCGAACTAGCACGGAAAGATGTGCTACCATGCATCTTTCTTAATTAAGAATATTTCATTGTTCGGGAGCCGATCTCGACGAGATCGTCCCGATTGAATTGCCGGGATACACTCAGAGATGAGCGCGAAGACAGTAAGTTGCGCGAGCTTTGAGCCTCGCTGAAGGATCGTGAACGGGAAAGAAACTTGAGAGTTCGTGTCGTAATGAACAAAACATTTATTTCGTGCTTAAGGTGGAGCAAGGTGACGCCCGAAGTAACTCACATATGCGCGGATGATTTTCGTCCCTCTAATAAGGCCGTTCCGCGACCCGGATATCGGAGATCTTGCAGTCGGAAATTTTGCGAGTCGGAGATCTTGCAGGCGGAAATTTTGCGGGTCGGAGATCTTGCTCACGACCGACTGAGATCTTGATCGCGCGGCCGAGGACGAGCGCGAGAATGCTACGGTTCACATATGTTCACGATACAAGATATAGTTGACATGTGTAGTCTTCGCTGACGATGGTAAGTAAAATTGGTTAATTTCGAGAAATTCGATATAACTCGCCGTACTGTCGTTTATTTAACTTCTTATTAACAATCAGGCATTGTTCTTTACTCGTAGATGTCGACGGTAAGTTGACTGACACCCATGACCTTCGTTGACGGTGGTAAGTTAAAATCGTTAAATTGCAATAAATCGCAAAAACTCTCCGTACTGACTCTTAATTGCTTCCTCAGCAACGATCAGGCACGGGTATTTGTCGAGAGATGTCGCTCGTGTACAAGATGGCTGACCACTATGACCTTCGCTGACAATGGTAAGTAAATTTCGCTAATTCGCAATAAATCGCGAAAACTCGCCGTACTGACGTTTAATTAACTCCTTAGCAACAATCAGGCGCGGTTATTTATTCATAGATGTCAATGGTCTACAAGATGGCTGACCACTATGACCTTCACTCCAAGTGGTAAGTGAAATCCGCTAAATCGCAATAATTCCGAAAAACTCGACGTACTAACGTTTAATCATCTCTGTTGCAACGATCAGGCGCAGTTATTTTATCCTCTTGAGTCGCGGTTCCCAAGATGGCTGACACTCGTGACCGTCGCGGTGAGTGGTAAGTTAATTTCGGTAAACCGCAAAATTCCCGAATAACCCTCCGTACTGACGTTAGATTTCTTCCTTATTAGCAATCAGGCGCGGCTATTTATTCACAAGGACCGATACTTTACGAGTTGGCCGACACCTATGACCTTCGCCGAGAGTGGTAATTAATTTTCGTTAATTCGCAATAATTCACGAAAACTTACAGTACTGATGTTTTATTTGTTCCTTAGCATCGATCAGGCACGATTATTTATTCGCTGCGAGCGGTGGTTCACAAGATGGCTGACCACGGTGACCTTCCTCGACCTTGGTCACGTAACTTCGTTAAAATGCGAAAAATCCGAAAATTCCACCATACTGACTAATAAACTACGCTTCAGCAACAATCAGGCGTGATTATTAATTTACTAGTGCCGACTGTTCACAAGATGGCCGACACTCATGACCTTCACTGACCTTGGTGGTCAAAGATAATGCGTAATTCGTAATTCCTCAGACTAATTCACTATAGCACCGATCAGTCGCACTATTTCAAACAATCAGGCGTGATTATTTGTTCACAATTAACAACGCTTCACTTTTTATTAACACAAGTATCGCTGAGCACAAGTGCCCTTTCGCCTAGCGGCGCACAAGTAATTTTTGATGACGCAGCACCAATTCGCCGATGTAATGACGAACAATAACGCGTTTCGCGGGCGTTCCCGTTTGTGAGAGATGTCGTGGTAAGCAATTTCGTGCACTAGCAACGTATTCGCGAGAGTACGGATATGTCACGGAATTTTTCCCTACCGATACGACGATCCACGAGAGACTGCCTCGAGCGGCGCACAGTGGTCTATTTCCCGAAAAAGGTGAACTTTATTCAAAATTGGGACTTGCACGTATGAAGTTTAAACTTGAGGGTAATAATGTCCTATATAACCTTTGTGATTTGAAGTACTAAAACCGGGTTGCATAACTTTAAGGAAAAGATTACAGAAACTGAAAATAGCCAAAATTTGTATTTGTCTTTTAACATTATTTTTTAAAAGAGAATATGAAGATCAGAATACCATTGAGTAGTACAGCGTTTTTCAACAATAAAAAACATTAATTATTCACCCCTTCCACTTTTCATCGCGTTCACGCTGCAAGTAGCGTAGGCATTCGTTTTCTAAGGTTGTCGTCCCTATTATGTTTGGAAGGACGTTCCAGGATTTTATGCAAAAGGTCTAGTTGTATTCAGTAAGGCTAAAACTAACAATCTATACTTAATTTAGCTGCAGATAGGTGCAGATGTACTCGTGAACTCTTTTATAAGTTCAGCGATCTTCCAATAAATACAACATTTTACACGTTTAGTGTAGTCCGCGCGTTCAATAATATTTTCGTCAAAATCTTTTAATGAGACGTTGTTTCTTTTTTTTACCAAAAACAACATTTATCGTAAATAATTAGCCAAATTTTACTTAAGAAAAGGTACGTCAATAGTAAACGTGGGTCTTTGATGTCCGTACGAGATTTGACTTGCTCGGCATTTGTTGATATGATAATGTTTTGCGGCCGCGCTGCATCTTTGAGCCTCTCATCCCACCTACTTTTTTTAGAGTGGGGCGCCAGACAGGCGCGATTGTCAGTTCTCAAGTTGCGCGCAGATATTGTTTTATCTCGGACGCCCCATATTGTCAGGTTATAGATATTAACGGAGGGTTAATATCTATAAAATGGCAAATTATAAAGTAACGCGGCAAATGCTGCATAATCTAATGATGAATGTGAAATATGAAAAAAGTGATAATATAGAAACTGTGAAAAAAAATTGTGTATTGGACTATTTACATACATTATTCAATACAACCCTGGTAACCATTCCATTGCAATTCTGCTGTAAAACTGCAAAAGTCGTGCATTAACTTTCGGGCAGATCATGCGTTTTCTATTTCCAACTTTGACTATTTTTCTGTTGGCAGAAACTTGCTCTCGTCGTAGTGCAACAGAATTGTGGAAGATATGTGTATGCATTTACATATAGTAGAATAGTGCAAGAAATGCGGCAGATGCTTGCGCAAATCGCAGTGCAATATAATCGCGCCAGATTTGTAGCAGCGCCTACTGCTACCCATACAGCACAAAATATTTTTGAAATATTTTTGAAATACTTTTTAGGAAGATTAAAATAATTTACAAAAATATTTTGTTATATTTATAGCATCGCAGTAGTGTTAGGTAAGCCATGCGTTGTATTGCTGGCGAATGTCATGATTTTGCTTCGCCGGAGGCCTGCTTATATTAGATACCCAACTGAAATTTACTTGCGAGTTAGTTTACCATTATGCGCCGCCTAGCGGCATCGTTGCAAACTAGCACGGAAAGATGAGCTGTATGGGTAATAATTTGCAGAAATACGCATTTATATACAGCAGAATTCAACAAGAATTACGGCAGATGCTTACGTAAGAAGTAGAGCAGCAGAAATACAAATGATTTTGAATATACCGTACATCTGATTTATCAATCAAACATTTTCGAAATTCGTAACGCCAAAATGGACCGTATAGCCTACATCTCACAGCACGAAGCTATAACAGTTTCACAATCTCCAGTTAACTTACAGTAATTATTTCTATAAATATTTATAACATAAATTAAAAACAACATTAATAATATTGATGATAATTATTTACACTTTATTTTAAAATATTTATTATAATCTTTTAGATACCTTTATTTTCCGGACATTACAATATTTACAAAATATTCAACGTATATATTTTCAAAATATTTAAATCTTTTTTATAAATATTTTATAAATATTTTATAAATATTTTGTACTGTCTGGGAGTTTAACGCGCTCGGCTGTTCTTTTTCTGACGGGCAGATGCTTGCACGCTTTTTTCGCATTTCTGTCATTCGGATCTGTACGGCAAAAACAACAATTTAAGCGACATTATACACTTGTGAAATTTTGCTGCAAATATGTTTCAAGAGTCTAGCACACTCGACTGCTCTTTTTCTGACGGGCCGATGCTTGCACGTTCTTTTCACGTTTCTGCCGGTTGGATCTGTACTCAAAACTCTGCTGCAAATGTGCGTGAAGAGTCTAACGCGATTTGCTGTTATTTTTCTGTTGGGCAGATACTTCCATATTGTTTTCACATTTCTGCTGCATGTTTACTTTTAACAAATAGTATAAAATTTCACAGTAGCTTCTTACAGCAGACTACTGCAATAGTACAGTAAGTACTCGTTCAATCACAGATATTACGCACTTCTGTCGCAATTTTGGACTGTTTTCTTGCGCACTTCTTCGGGACGTATCTGAACTATCAGACTGGTTACCAGGGAAATGGTGATAAGAAAGCTGGAGCTGCATTAGTTACATATGTAAGAGAGAATTTCTTCTCGCCTTACTTCAAAAAGTGGAAAGAAGTTAATCGTTGCCGAAATGTGTTTGAAAAGAAGTTAGCAAAATGGTTGCATGTAGAATTGGAGTTTCCCGATATTGTTCTTCGTTGTTTGCCTGGTTCGTCAACTTTAGAAGCTGATAATATAAGTAAGTTGTTTATACCAGATAACTTTAATTATGGCTGGATGTACATTCTTTTCTGTTCGTAAAAAAAACGGATTCGTACATAAAAAGATCAACTGCTATTTACTACAATAATTGCAATCTTCTAGAAAAAAACGGTCGTCCTGAAGTAAGCTTTGACTTATGTACTACACCGGTGAAAAGACGGAAATCGAAAGATCTGAGAGATGCGATCTCAACTGATATGTTGGTATTTTCAACAACGATGAAATTGAGAGAAGAAGGACACTATGCGTCTGCCCAATTGTTAACTGAAGCGACAACACCAACCCGAAGCAAAGGGAAACAGATACTGGAAAAATGGAAGAAGTCATTGGCATCGAAGCCATGTACTGCCATGTCACCCCAGAGGGCAATTTCATTAATAATAAGTGAAAATTTAACAAAAAAACAGTATTTGACTTTGCGGCGTACTGCGCGGGAACATGGCCATGATTTATACCCGAGTTACAATAGTATTCTGGCTACAAAAAATTCTTTATATCCCACGAATGTATCTATTACGGAGAGCAAATGCGAAGTATGTTTCATTTTGAAGTACGAACGTATATTTCTTACCTACACTTGATTACAAATTTAAGACTTATATTTAACATTTTCAACAGGTACCATTGCAGGATTTGGTAGACAAAACCTGTGAAAGTATCGTTGACAGTTTGCCACCATTATCAGAAGTTAAAGAAGGCCTCACGTTGACCTGCAAATTAGGATTCGATGGAAGTAGTGGACACTCGCAATACAAGCAGCGGACATCGAAGAATATTTCTTTTGAGAGCGTTTTTATCACTTCCATTGTACCGATACAGCTGATGGATAGCTCGAACACTGCTATATGGAAAAATCCTAGAACTTCTTCAACCCGATTTTGTAGGCCGATAAGAGTACAATGGTTGCACGAAACAGATGAAGTTTCAAAGGCGGAAGAAGCGTACCTCAATCAACAAATTGACCAGTTGAAAGCATATGAATCAAAAATCGGTCAAATCAATTTTTCTATGCATTTAACCATGGTAGATGGAAAGGTATGGTAGATAAGTATATAGATTACGAAAATAAAACACTGAGTTATTAACATAATTTTGTATTTTAGGTATGCAATGCTTTAAGTAATTCATCCGCAATGTGTTGCTACATATGTGGTGCCACGCCTAAAGAGATGAATTTTATTCTGTCTCTTCGGAGTCGAACTGTTAACACCGCAAAATTCCGATTTGGTTTATCGGTACTACATGCACATACTAGATTTTTCGAATGTCTGCTTCATATTGCGTACCGCCTTGATGTAAAAACTTGGAAGGTAAGTCGAGTGGTTGGTACAATAATTTATTGTAGTTGGTAGCAATATACCAGTTGTGCAGTGCAGTCTAAAGCTATATTTATGATGATTTTTGCAGGTATCAAAAACAATGAAGCCTTTAGTGGATGAAAGAAAGAAAAAATTGCAGGACGCATTCCGAGAGGAGATGGGGCTCCTCGTCGACATACCAAAGCCAGGCTTCGGCACCAGCAACGATGGGAATACCGCCAGACGTTTTTTAAAAATCCTAAATTGTCTGCCGAAATATCTGGTAAATATCATAACTAAAGTACAATTAATTATTTTAAATATGATCTCATAATCTGTAAAAGATGGTTGGAACATAATAACTCAGTTTATCATTTTGTACATTATATTTTTAGGTATCGATGAAAATCTGATTAGGCGTTTCGGCGTTATTCTTAAAGCCATGAGTGCTGGATTGCCAATAAACGTAAAAAATTTCGAAGTATATTGCCTGGATACTGCAGAAACGTACGTAAAGTTATACAATTGGTACTACATGCCTGCATCCGTCCACAAGATTTTGATTCATGGACCTGCTGTTATTCAGAACTTTATGGTGCCGATTGGACAGCTGAGTGAAGAGGCAGCCGAATCGAAAAATAAAGAATTTAAATTCTTTCGGAAGTATTTTACAAGGAAGAGCTCCCGAGAAAATACAAATGCGGACCTATTTAATAGACTCCTTCTGAGTTCCGATCCGCTTTTAAGTGCAATATCTTATAGAAACTTGCTAAAAGAAAAGAAGTCACAAATAGATCCAGAGGTAAACAATCTATTACTCATAGAAGAAAATCAAGCTGAAGGTAGTTGTTACTGTACATCTATGTATATTTGACCTCGCACTTACGATTACAAGGACAATAATAAACTTATTATTATATTACAGATCGGGCTCAACAAGAAGGAGAAGATGATGATGACGATTGCGATTACGAAGAGGAGGAAGAGCAAGAAGAAGAAGAAGAAGAAGAAAGAAGATAATGATAATGATAAAACAAATGTCAAATAAATAAATAAATTTACCATGAAAACCAGCTTTTCAATATAATTGTAATTGACATACTTGCTAATAACATATAGTTTTTTAAGTCATGGCCCCTATGGCACTTTTTGGTACAGGGTTAGCGCCAAAACAACCTCAAAATTGGATTCAGCGACTCAAAAAACCCATTAGTTGATGTAATTGAAGTTGAAATGAGCTAATTCATAATTTTCAACGTTCTGACCCCCTGTGGCACATTTTGGTTAGGGTATGGAGCCAAAAAAACCTTAAAAATGGATTTGCCATGTTTGAAAACTTAAGAAACACCCGATTTCATATATCTAATGGTTACTGTGAATAAAGTTCATCTTTTTCGGGAAATAGACCACTGTGCGGCGTAGCTCTCCGTGGCTCCCCACCTTCGCCTACCGGCCCCCACTCCGCGGCCTTATTGCGTCGCGGTACCAGGCCGTGCCGGCTTTCTCTTTCCATCACGCGGTTACGCCGTGTTCCCGTTCTCGCACGTTCCCGAGGAAATTTCCACTTCGAGTACCTTCCCGAATGTTCCCCCTCTACGCTCCCGGGTAGTGGTTTTCCAACTTCGGCAATTTTCGTTTGCCGATGGCGCTGACCCGCGCGCACCGTAGCTTTTAGCCTCCTAATAAGGCACCCGGGCGACTTCCTCGTGGAAGACGTCCTGGTGACCTGCACCACGTCGGCCGATGACACCGACCCCCCCTGACCGATGTTGAGGATCAAGGGAACTCGTTTCCGCATCCCTTCCCCGAAGATGATGCGTCGTTAGCATAATCGTGGACCTGTCCGCTAACTCGGGTACCCGTACCCGGGGCTCGACACCGACCCCCCCTGACGGAGTACTAGGTCCCTCTGGTGCGTCAGGGATGCTTCTCCCTCGAGGATGATGCGTGGTTCGCGAGATCGCCGACCTGTCCGCGAAATCGCGCGCCCTTGCCCGGATCTCGACGCGGACCCCCCCCCCCCCCCCTTGACGGTATCTGGGGTGTCTCTAGTGAATCAGGGATACCTTTTTCCCGGAGAAAACGCGTGGTTCCGGACTTAGCCGACCATCGGACATTTCTCATTACCGACCCCCTCTGACTCGATTTCGGTGACCGACTTCGCGTCAGGGACCTGTTTTACCGACGGGAATAGTGTGGTCGCCATTTTCGGGTACGCGTTGCCGCATTTCGCCGCTGAATGTCTCTGATCTATTATCGGGCGCTGGGAACGCGTCAGGGCCCATTTTCCCTTCGATCGCGTCATTGGTTTACAAAATGGCGGACACGTCACCCGACCCTGTTTCTGGCCGCGGAGCCGTATCCGTCGCGTCACGGGTATGCGTCGCGCATCCCGTAATTCCGAAGATTACGTGTAGCTCTTGCCTTAGACGCGTTTATCTTTCGCCGGTTGAAACGCGCAAAATAATCTTCGCGAGAGCCGAAACTAAATAAAATCAATATATCAACCGGCGGGTCTCGGATATTATATATCCGTCTAAACTTAACCTATTTTGTTGCCAACGGGCATGAACACTAACCTATAACTTATATTTAATACTTACAACTAATTACTACGCCGGGCGGATTTTACGACAAAATACTAAATACTAATATATACATATTCCGCCCTCGGAGCGTTACACGACTACTCCAGCGGTGACCCGTCGCCGGACTCCGGGCTACGGAAACTCTCGCCGGACGAGCTCTCTCTCTCTGCTCAGCACCTACCGGGACCTGCTCCCGCTCCATTCCAACGACAGCGGGCTCCGTCGCCTCTCCGGTCGTCTCTGGGGACGCTAACCTAGGCATATCGCGAACCGCGAGCGCCTTACCTGGGGCGGCCCTCTCCGTCCGCTTGGTCGTCAGTCTCTGCACCTCGTCCTCCGGCAGCCGCTCGAGGACGATTTTCAGCGGCCTCGTACTCACCGAGCGCGACCGGTACGCGTGCGGTCGCAGCGTACGAACGAGTCGACGATTCAATGTATTCTGGCTGCTCCGGGAGTCTATTCGGCAGTCGAGCCGCGCTAACCCGGAGGTATTCAGCCCAGGCCCGGCGACTATTGTATGGTGGGTATGGAGTACTCCATACGCGGGCATTTCCGGATATGGAAACTCCATACCCGAACGCGGGCACTCCGGGTATGGAATTCCATACCCAAAAACCCGAAAAAAAAATTTATTTATAAAAAATATAAGAAAATTAAGCAAATATTGAGCGCCGAGAGACTGTGTTCATGACAATTTATTCGAACCTGAAAATAAGCGCGCTTCTCCTTCTTTGAGTTATCGACAGCCAATCAGATAGCGTGAGCGTGCCGTTGCAGGGAAGACACAATCGGCAGCTCGGGCGTGGTCTCTAACACTCTATTACTCTAACGTATTGTATCGAGTCCCTTACTACTATCGCTGCTTCTTACGGTCCTCAAATGTGCTTCTTCTTCTTCTTCCGTTTATTGGCACTTAAGTTCCGTTCGGATGGTATCGGCCATTATCCTATTCGATGATATGTTGGCTCAGCAGGTGGCACTGGCCGTGATCGCGCATTGAGCTGGGTGGGTAAGGCGGAATGTTCAAATGTAGAGTTCACATGAGTTGAAAAAGGAGAGCAGCAGACGGCATAATTTGGGTGTTGGCTTTTTAATGATGGGGAATATGTCCACAGGGTAGGTTGGGAATTTTTCCCGAAGGTACCTAAAAAGAGGGGGGGTTTTAATCCGGGTCAGTTCGCATCTGAAAATTACGTGGTTCGCGTCTTGGTGGGGGTCCCCACAAGGACATCCCGATGAGTCTACGATGTTTTTACGGAATAAACTGTAATTTAAATTGTAATGCCCACTACGTAGGCGATTGATTATGACTATTTGCGCTCTGCTGAGCGCTAAACGGTAGTACCAAGGCTTGGCACTGTCGGAGTGGTAGTGTGTATAATAAAAGTTTCCTTTGTCATATGCCTCGTTTTCTAAATAGACTTTGTACTTGTTTTCTAGAATATTTTTGGACCTACAGTAGAGGTCGATGTATGGAACCTTGAAATTGGTTTTTCTACCGAATGTGATGGCTTCCTTGGCCAGGGAATCTGCTCTTTCGTTGCCTATTATTCCTTTATGGGATGGAATCCACGCTACCGTAACTCTGGAACCTGCAGAAATGGCTCTGTTATACATGTTACGAATTAGTGTGATTATGTAGTTATTGTGATTGATGTTGTGTGAAATGATGGTTTGTAGAACGCTTTTACTGTCAGAGAATATGATAGCTCAGGGAATTTGAAGTTGGTGTATGATAAATAGAGCTTCGTAGATCGCCCAGGCTTCCGCCGAAAAAATGGTGGTGTCTGGAGGGAGCTTACAACGTATTTCGATGGGTAAATCCGGCGATGGGTAAACGCTGGCACCCACAGCGTGAGAAGAATCGATTTTGGAGCCGTCGGTGTAGAAAGCGGTCGAGCCATTCATATATTCTGCAAAGGATTCTCTGAAATGCGAGTTGACTTCGTGTGTAGAAATAGAGTTGATGTTGGGGTGAGAAAACTGTAAAAGGTTGTTTGATTAAGGTAAAAAATGGATAATTGTAGTAAGGTAACGAGACTGAGCGGTGCATAACTCCTCGTATGCTTTGGACTGCCAGAAAGGATCGAAAGAGTGGGATCATGCGGCATGCTTTAGCGCGTTTAGTGGCTCCATACGCACCATACTGTACATCCTTTAAGCTTTCTACAACTGGGTTGAAGTTGCGGGAAAAGCTCTTGACCAGATAGTTATGTATAAGGTACGTGAAACGATAGCACAGCGGAGGTTCCTTTGCTTCATCCAGGATGACGTTTATGGGCGTGGACATACGGTATCCCATAGCACATCTAACAAGTTTCCACTGAAGGCGTTGTATGGCGAGAAATAGCTGTTTGTTGCCCTTGTATTTGAAGACGACACAGCCGTACTCTATGGCTCCTCTGAAAACCGCGCGATATAAAGAAAGTAGCAGCTGAGGATGAGCGCCCCACTTGCATCCCGTTAAAACTGTCAATATGCTGGAGATTTTTCTGCCTTTATTGAGCAGATATTTCATATGGGCCTTGCCCGTCATCTTGGTGTCCAGGATAACTCCTAAGGATCTGTGTTCGCTTGCCATGGGTATGGCTGAGCCGTTTATTATTATGTTGGGCTTAGGGAGTTGGTAATACCTTTTACGCGTGAACACCATGCAGCGGGATTTGGTAGGTGCCAGGTCAAGACCTCTGGTTCGGAAGTAGTGATTCAGTGCCTCTAGGGATTCCTCCAATAGCCGATATGCTACTTCGATGGATTGTGAGTGGTGTAGACGACCGTATCGTCTGCGTATTCCAGAGAGTGCACTCCTGGTCTCAGTTGTCGCTTGATATCCTTAACATAGAGGTTATAAATTGGGGGGCTCAATATTGATCCTTGTGGAGCGCCCACGTGAGCATTGTAAGGGCCTTGTATGTTGCCGTCTCGAGAGAAGAAGATCCTCCTGTTGCGCAGTAAATTGCCTATGAAACAGCGTGTTCTTGCGGGAACGCCAATTTCCTTTAGGTCCTCTTCGACTATTTCTGGTCTGACGTTATCGAATGCCCCAGCGATATCTAAAAATACACAGACCGTGAATTTGCCGTTGATGAACCCTAGATGTATGACGTTTGAGAGTATCGCCAAGCTGTCGTTGCACGATCGGAAGCTGCGAAAGCCAAATTGTGTTTCTGAGAGGATATCATTTGCTTCAAGGTGCCAGCGTAATCTGTGATATACACATTTCTCCAGCGTTTTAAGGAGGCAAGACAGCAATGCAATCGGGCGAACGCCGTTGGAGTTTGGTTTGGGAATTAGAACCACTAGAGCTTCCCTCCAGCTGTCCGGGAAGGTGCCTTTAGCGATGAATTTGTTAAAAATTTTTAATAAGTGGGCCGTATAGTTTTCAGAAAGAGCCTTGATAATTGCGTAGCTCATTTGGTCCAGGCCTGGCGAGGAAGCAGTCTTGGTAGATGCTAGGGCTGCTTTGAGCTCGTTTTCGGTGAAAGGTTGATCCATCCAGTGCTGTATATTTGGAGAGACTTCGTCATCCATTTGTCGGACTTGTAGCGAAGGGGCTGGTGGGGGTGAGCAAGATGGCGGGCACAGTTTATCTATTGCAGCCTGCTGCGAGGATTCCAAGATCTTGTGATCTGTAAAGGTGTTATTGTCTTTATTTTTAAAGGCCTTAACCAGTCGCCAGATTTCTGAAGTGGGAGTTTTGAAATTGAAATTGGTGCAGAAGGTGCGCCAACCGATTCTTTTTTGCTTGAAGAGAGTACGGTTGCACTCCCTGTTCTGACGTCTGAGTTCGCGATAAGTATCTCTGGAGGGATCTCTTTTAAAAACCTCTAGAGCTGTTTTACGGTCTCTAATAGCCTCAGCGCATTTGGTATTCCACCACGGTGCCGGAGCGCCCTTATAGATGACATTTCTAGGACCAGTTTTACCGCTCTTACCTTCCTCCTGTAGTATTTCCGTGGCCGTTTCCCTGATGCAATTCACTAGGGTTTCGTAATCCTCCACTTCGTTGTCCGAATCTATGATCGTTGACTTCTGTCGCTTTGCCAGCCTGAAGCTAAGTTCACCAAGCTGCGTGTTAGTTAGTTTGAGTTTATACGCAAAGCGCTTGATTCTGGACGCTGCCCCGTTAACGATTGTTTCGATTGGGAAATGGTCGCTGGCCATAGGATCATTTAGCGTGTGAGTACGACAATTATCTACGATGCCCGGGGATGCCAGAGCAAGGTCGATAATGGAGCCGCTGTTGGTGTTTGGATTATATCGCGTGCATTCGGAATCGTTAAGAATGAGGTAATTATATGTCTCGATTCGCGAAGCCAGTCGGCCGCCAATACTGTCGTTATGGGTGCTGCCCCAGAGACGGTGATGCGCATTTAGGTCTCCCACAATGAGAGCGTACTTGTAATCCGACGCGAAATTAAATAGGTCGTTGAATGCTTGTGCGGGGGTATCGTTGTTCGGATGTCTATATACATTGAGAATGAGCAGTTCGTCGCCTTGAAAAGGCAGAGAGATAGCTGCCGCCTCAATGGAGCCGTGCGCGATAAAAGGTAATTGAACTGAGGAAGCTTTGAGGCTTGATCTCAGGAAAAAGCAGATGCCGCATAATCCCGGGTTCACAATATCCTGTCTCAATTCATGGAAACCTCTAATGTTTACTCTACTCACCTCCGAGAGGAGAGTTTCCTGTATGCAGAATACGTCGTAATTTTCTGCTATTGACTGTAAATCAGGTAATTTACTTTGAATTCCTCTGGAGTTCCATTGCAGAATTCTGATTGCTGCTGATGAGGAGTTATGCCCTTGCGATGGGAACGTGATCAGTATCACTGCCGAGGTTGGGGGAAGTTGGCTGAATCGATTGGAAATTACCAGGTTCTTGTAGGCTGAAAGAATGAAGCAAGTTAGCTAATTGGTCATTAAGGTAGGCTTCTACTTCTTGTAGAAGCGGATGTATCAGAAACGAAAAATTGGGAGTGTAATTTCTATTTGGTGTGAGAGTATGAGTATGAGGAGTTCTTTCCTCGGTATCCGTCGTATCAGATGATATCGGAGTGGAAGCTTGAATAGGGGAAGGGGTTGAATCGCTACTTGGCGTTCTGCCATTGGGGTAAAAAAGTGCTTCATAATGTTGGGTTGGAAATTGTAATTTGCGAGTGTAATTAGAGTCGTTACGCGCGTTGGGTGGTTTGAAAATATTACCTCTCATCGGGGTGTTGTGTGGGGGAGAGGGCTTAGCCGTTATCTTGGCGTATGTGTATGGATTCCCCGAGGAATCTTGACTTGAGTATGATGTTCTTTCTTCCGCGAGGAGATTGAATCTGTTTTGGAGTGGTGGCGTGTAATTACTGCTTGTGGGGGAGTTTGGCGCTGTGCTTGGGGTGCTCATATTTGGAAAATTGACAAAGTCTAGCCTTGGATCGCCGGACAGTTTAGCGCCCTTGACCTTTCTCCAAGCCTCTATGTATGACATGTTTTCGGCGGCGGCTAGTTTCGTGCGTTTATTTGCTTCTGTTGCAAAATGATCGGGCATTCAGTTGACGTAGCACGGTGTGCTCCGTCGCAGTTAATGCATTTCGGGGGGTTATCCTTGTGGGGGCACTCTTCGTCTTTGTCGTGCTTATCTTTTCCACAGAACAAGCATCGTGGACGTCCCTTGCATTGATTGCCGATGTGACCTGGCCTGAAGCAGGAGTAACATATTCGGATTTTAGTGATAAATGGGTATACCTTATATCTAACCTTAAATAAGCTAACTGAATTTGGGAGAGTTTGACCCGCAAACTTAATTCTTAGTGTGCGGGATGGAAGGAATTGAAATTCTTCACCTACTTTAACTCTTCTGTTTAGTCGGTCTATGCCTAATATTTTTGCGGATGATTCGATGTAATCTGTAAACGATTCCGTGGGAAATTCCTTAGGTACGTCTTTGATTATGCCTATTCTTTGCACCTTGAAAGACGGAATGTAGGCTTTGAGGTTAGCTGCTTTTAATATAGGATTATCAGCTAGATTGTTTGCGGCTTCGCGGTTGCGAAAGTCGACCGTGACTCTGCCGCGGCCAGTTTTGCGTACTTCAATGACGTCTTTATATGCGAAATTCGAGATTAGCTTACTGACATTAAGGGGGTGTAGGGAGGGGTCGCCTCCTTCCTTAGATGATTGGACGAACACTGAAAATGGCGCCTTATCTGTGTGGGAATATTTGAACGTCGGCTCACCGGGGGGTTGGGCTCGTGCGCCGTCCGACGGTGCGCTTTTGTCCGACCCTGTCTTAATCATTTTGGGCATATTACCTGAGTCGCTGGACATTTCTGAGTCCGAGGATGACGACGCTCTTTTACGTCCATTACCTGTGGGGGGAAGGGGGGAAGAATTGTCTTTGAGGTTAGTTGTAGTAGGCGGCTTGGGTGCAGCCTTGTCGCTTGCCGGCAACGTATCCATATACTCGTCACTGTCGTCCCCATCCGTGGGGAGAGGGTTGTCTCGTGGGCTGTTCCTTTTATTGTCTAAAGGCTGATCGTGCAATTTGAGAAGGTCCGACGCAGATGCACGAGAATGCAGATTTGTATCACATAAGTCCGAGTCCCCGCTCACGTGTTGAGAAGCAAAGTTTTCAAATTGTCCTAATGGGGCTGAGATGTGCGTGGGTGTAGTACGGTTATTATCAGGATGGGGAGGGATCCCAGGATGCCCCCCCTCTATGCTAGTGCAAGAGGCCGAAGCCCCTCGCATTTTGCTTCGCGACACCAGAATCCGAGGAGTGTGAATGTCTAGTCGGAACGAAGTAACCTCACTGTACGCCTGGGAATATAACCGCAGAGCGTATAAAGCGAGCTTGTAGCCCGTGTGTTGTAACGCGATTCAGTTCCTAATATAAGATTCACGCGATCTTGACCAAAAACTGCTTCAAAGAAAGAAACTGTACTGGAAAGCTCTCGAACACGCAGTAGCAGCTAACACGTCCGTTCACTTCCGAGGTCCGCGCGCGAATCTCCTCAAATGTGCGTTCCGGTCTTCCGGAGAGGATACCATGGATAAATTCATATTTAGAAAAGCAAAGGTAGGGCAGAAAAATGACTCGGCCTCTTCGGCTTCAAATTTGGAGCCTCCAATTTCCGAAACAATTCCTGATCCTAACCTCTCTACTCATACTAAAAACACTGACGAAAATTCTAATGTATCTCTGAATGCAGGTACAGGTAAGTCTATTCTTTCTGACTGTTGAGTCCGTTGACTATTGACCATTTAAAAGGAATAAATTTCCCCATAATTTTCTCAAGTACTCGCATTATTTATTACATTTGTTGTAGATGAAAAGCCACCAAAAAAATTTGAGATATGGCAAAAGACTTATACATGGCTCGGTCCCAATGCTGCTAATAAAATTGTTTGCAATATTTATGTCGAGGCTGTAAATCGTAAGATGTCTTTACCAAATGATAGTCGTGCAGTGTCATGCCGAGAGGCATTTGTTGTACGTGGATTTAGTACGTGGAGTAATGCAACATTCGCGTTTAAAAACCACGAGAAGAGTTACTTTCATTGGTGTGCTACTCAATCATTGCAAAACATAAAAGAAGTGAGTGTAATCCAACGTATCTCATCTGCAACTGAACGAGAAATGAAAAATGCACGCGCAGCCTTAAAAAAAATATTTGGTACTGTGAATGTTTTGGCTCGGCAAGGATTAGCATTTCGTGGAGACGGCAATGATGAAACTTCCAATTTGATGCAAATTCTGAAGATGAGAGCTGAGGACTGCTCTGAATTGGACACATGGTTGAAAAGATGTGGATATAAGTGGATTCACCATGATTCAATTAATGAAATGATTGAAATGATGGCAGAAAGAGTTATTCAGAAACATTTGTCTGACATAAAAGCAGCAAGCATTTATTCTATTATTGCGGCTGAGACATCTGATATCACGAGATTGGAACAAATTTCTTTCTCGATCAGGATTGTTTCGGAGGATTTCACGATAAGAGAGATTTTTCTTGGGTTTTTCGAAACAAGCAATACTAATTGTAAGTCAGAAACTTTGTTTCAAATCGTGATGGATATTCTCAAACGATTTGGACTTGATCTGAACAAATTGAGAGGACAATGCTTCGATGGAGCTGCGAATGTGAGTGACCGAATTAATGGTCTGCAGGCAAAAGTTCACAACGAGGAACCAAAAGCACTGTACGTGCATTGTGCACCACATAGAGTAAATTTATCAGTGCAGGATGCCATGGAAAAAGTTTCTTGTGCCAAAGAGTTTATTGGAATAGTCAAAGAAATTATTAATTTTATCAGAGATTCTCCCAAGCGTTTAGCTATTTTTAAGGACCTGCAATCTGATAATGCTCCCATTGTTTCACCTTTTTGTACAACTAGGTTGGTAAAATTATCTCATAACTAAATGTTACATGTTTATTTTATTGGATAATTATCTTCGTTTTTTCAGGTGGTGTGTAAGAGTGAAATCATTAAAAACCCTTCATCAGAATTATAAAGCGATTCTGGATTTTTTTACAATTATACAAGCTCAGGACACAGATGCCAGTGCAATGGCAAAGGCAAAAGGGTTTTTGGAACGTTTAGAACAGTAGTCAATTTTATTTTCTTCTCGTTGCTATGATCAATGTATTTGAAAGAGTAGAAGTGCTGAACAGAGACCTTCAAAAATCTGACATGAATATCACTGAGTCTCACGAAAAAATTATGATTGTCATTGATAGTCTTAAACAGCTGAGAATTAATGGATTCGAAGATGTGTGGTCTCAAGCTGTCGATGGAGCAAAAGACCTCGACCTCAAAGATCCAAAAACGCCCCGAGTTCGAAAAGCACCAAAACGATTCGAGTCTGGTTCCGTTGCCCATGAATTTTCTTCACCAGAACATTATTTTCGAAAAATTTACTTCGAAATCCTCGATCAAATACTCTCATCAATGACTGATCGTTTTTCGACTGATAAAATGAAATTCCTGTGCCAAATAGCTTTTATCGTTGGAAAAAAAGACGAGGATGGCAAACAAGTTCCGGTTGAGGTAATCACTTCATTTTATAACAGAAAGATAGAAAAGAATGAAAAAATTGAGGAACAAAACGACTTTGATGCAGAGCAACTGAGACTTCATAGAAATATGTTTTATGATATTTTGCAACAGAGAAATGTCACGGTATCTAATCTATTGGATGTGGTAACATTTCTTAAACAAAATTCTTCATTTGCTACTCTACTGCCTCAATTCACAAAGTTGATCAGATTGATGTTGACTATACCCCACTCTTCTTGCACAGCTGAGCGTTCATTTTCGACGTTAAGGAGATTGAAAACGTATTTACGATCGTCAATGCGACAAGCCAGACTGAACGGTGTCGCGATTTTGCACATCCATTCAGAAGATTCTGAACAACTGAACCTAGATGAGATACTCGATGAGTTTACAAAGAAAAATGCAGTAAGAAGAAATACATTGGCACTGTCAAACCAAATAAAAAAAAAGAAGATAGCTTAAGCTTTATACGTCTCACTTGTTTTTTCAGTACTCCTCCCCCCCCCCCCCCCACGCGTTCCTCCTACTCCATACCCGAAAATACCAAAAGTCGCCAACCCTGATTCAGCCAATCGCGAGGAGCGTGCCTTTATTTTCCAGCGTTGTTTTTCCTAACGCTCGCGCGTCAAACACGTGTTTCTGTCGCTGGGCACGGTGTATCTACGAATGATCGCGCGCGACATTCCTCGAGGCGCGTGATCCCGGCTCACGACGAACGTGACCGTGTTATGCACATCGATATTTAATAGAACTCGAAATACTTCGGTTTGACTCTCAAACATTCATAATATTACAAAAATATTTTTAAAATATTTGAAAAAAGATTATAAAACCAATAAGAAATGAAAACATTTTTTAAATATTTTGAAACAAGATTATGATACAATATGTAAATTTGAATTAATATTTCAAAAATATATTTCAAATATTTAAGAAAATTTTGCTTGGGTGATAAAAAAGAACATTTTTAAAAATATTTTTAAAAGATTTTTAAGATATTCTTAAAAATATTATTACAAAAGGTTTTTAAACTATTTTAAAATATTCCTAAAACCATTTTAAAATGTTTCTCGCAATATTTTTATAGAAATATTTAGAAATATTTTTTGAAAACATTTTGTGCTGTATGGAAGTCTAGTCGACTATTTTACAAACAATAATATCCTGTTGTGCCGTGCCTTGAGGATCAGGGTCGGCACAGGGTTCTTGGATCCGCCGGGAGAAGGAGGAAGAACACTTGCTCGATTCTCGGATAGTTGTTGATGAATAAAGACGTTTATTGATATGAAGTACAGTTGTCGTTACACTTCACTGCCCTGACTTGCGGGCGTTAGTTATATGTCTCGTTCGGTCGTGCGCGACTTAGCCTTCGGTTATGGACTGCCCGCCGCTTCTCGGAAGGGCGGGCTTTTATCTCTCGCGTGTTACTTCCGCGATGCTGACTTAGCTGTCAGCGCTTTTGCTTCCAAGTTGGTGACCTGGATGCCACTTGCATCACCCGGAATGCCACCTCAGGAAGATGTGGCAATAATCGGTGGTCCGCTGACAGCTAAGGTGTCGTAATTAGGTCGCGACGATTTCCTCACACAACATCCCTCCCCCCGTGGAAAAAGAAAACTGAAGTTTTTTCAAAGGTGAAGTTTTCTCGTTCTATATAGGAGCTTCCTTTCTTTTTCCATGGGGTTTACATTCTCTTATTTCCTTAGTTGGTTGCGGAAATCGCTTCGCGTATCTCTCTTCGCTCTCTTTATTATCCATATAACCGCGATCACTATCCCTGTTATGATCACGATTACGGACATGGATCCCACAGGGTATATTATGTACTTATTTGATAAAAGGTTGGCTTGGCTAAGGTTATCCAAAGGTCGCGTTCGAGAGGATGTGTCGTCGCTCGCAGTTGTCCTCTCGTGCTTTCGTGTATATCTGTACCTCGCAAGGTGCGTGCGCTGTTATGAAATATACGGGGTAGGTTATATCGCATACAAGCTCTGTTGTGTCGGAGCGCGTACATTTGTCTAGATCGTTTTCTTTTAGTGTTAGGTAATTTCGATCTTCTTTATTATTAGCCAATAGAGTATGTGAGGTTTCGGGAATTATGAATACATTTTTATTGTCGTACATTGGCAGGGGGGGTTTACTCGCACAATTTTCGTAATTGGGGTAGGTGGTTTGTCGCTTCTCTTAACTAATGTTTCGAGTGGCAGTAGCCTTTATTTCTTTATAAATGCTTTTAGACGGTTGGCGTGGACGCGTAACGTCTGTCGTTTTATCTTAATAGTATAGGTCACGTCGCTATGCTTTTCGAGGATCACGTACGGTCCGATCCATTGGGACTCGAGTTTTTTCGATCGTCCGCGTCGCACTGTCTCGTCGTGTATTAGTACCTTGTCACCTACTTTAAACGTGTCTTTATTACTCGTCTTGTTGAATGGTTGTGTTGCCTTGCTTAATTTTCTGCTGGCGTAGATGTTCGGCCGAACTTGGCCTACTGGCCCCTGAGAGCGTACGGCTCCGGTGGGGAAATCTGATGCGTCCGTCGCCGCGCTCACTTGCTCGGTTTGTAGTCGCTCGCGTAATCTTTTGCGGCGCGCTGAGATAGGTTCGCGTTTTTCGGTCACGTGTAACGTGAGTACGTCTGGTGCGTCACTTACCGGCTTCTCTTTTAGAGTTGCGCGCGGTGTGGGTGCCTCTACTAATATTTTCACGCCGTTTAACTTGCTTATCGGGCATTCAAAATCTGTTGGCTCTACCAAACAGTGCCCGATGAATGCTCTTGGTGTCGGTTCTTTACCTTTTACATTACCTGCTCTGCTGCGGGGTGGTAGATTTATCTTATTATATGGTCGGAGTTTGAATGTAACTCTTCCGTTGTGTACCTGCTTTGTGGCGTGTGAGATAATGGCCTTGCGCTTGGTGAGGAAATCATTTCCCAGTATCCCCTCATAATCGATAGGGAAATCGTCTTCTACCACGTACATAGTATGACGTATTTTCTGGCGTCCGATGTTTACGGTTGCTTTTATTCGTCCGAGAGTGTGGATCTTGTGTCCTGTCACTCCGGTCAATGTCAGGCGTTTTTCTCGCACCATAGTGTCGCCTTTTAAATTTCCTACTTTTATTAGCGTCAGGATCGCTCCTGAGTCTAATAAGAAATTCGTCTCGCCGTTCTTAGCCTCTTGGATCGGCAGTGTTATCAGGTTTAAGGCATGTACATACGTTATGTTTCCCCGTTATCTGTGACACTTGATACTCCTCGGCGGCTCGTGTCTTATTCTTCTTTGGTCTCTCGTCTTCGTCGGTGCCGCTACTGGAGGAAGATTCATCGCTCGTTTCTCGCGATTTCTTCTTTCGTACCTTTAAACCATTTACTGGCGCCTTTTTGGGGGCGTCCGTTTTCGATCGGCTTGATCGTTCCGTGTTGGGTCGTCCGTTCAGCGACCAACATTCTTCTCTGATATGCCCTGTTTTTTTTGCAGTATGTGCATTCAATGGCATTTATTCCTCGTGGCTTCTCTGCCTTCGGCAAGGAGAATTTACTCGCGTATCGGCTCGTACGGCAGTCTCGCTCGTAGTGGCCTGTTTCTCCACATTTGTGGCACTGTATCGCCTCATTCCCCGGATATCGCGCATTTTCCGCGTCGACTTTAGTTTTGTTTGTCGTCTGTCCATTCCGCGGGGAGGGGCCCTTCACCTTTTCCTCCGCACTAGCGCCGGTTATCGCTTCCTGCAAAGTTCGGTATCGCTGCGCTCTGACTATCATTTTAATGTCCTCGTGCAATCCTATTTGAAAATTATGTAGGGCTTGCATCTTGATGCTGTCGAGGATAGCCTTTTGTTGTTCCTGCGAATGGCCTTGGCCTTCTTCCATGGCCTCGTATAATTCTCGAGCTAGCTTTTCCACGCGTCGCCCGAATTCTTGCGCGCTTTCTCCCGATTTTTGTTTCAGGGAGTTAAATTCGATTTGCAGATGGGTCATGCTGCGCTTTCCTAGATATTCCGTTTCTAACTCGCGTTTCAGTTGCTCAAAGTCACGAATATCGCGCGTGTCGAAATCTGTCATGGCCTTTCCCTTGAATTTGGTACATAATATGGCCTCTAGGAGCATCGATTCGTCCGCTGGCTGAATATTTTTCATCGCGTACGTGCTCGCGTTTATAAATTCGCGGACGCGCTCTCGGGATCTCCGTTTACTTCGGGAATCATGGCACGGGCTTCCTTTAGGCTGAGGAACCCGACGTTGTGTCCCGGTTGATTACGAACGTCGCTTTGCGTTCGCCCGTATGTGACGTCTAACGGATCCTGGCTGCGTAGGCGGCGGTCTCGTGCGTCGGAGCGGTCGTATGCGGCGGATTCTAGCCGGCTTACGCGGTTCTGTATCTCGCGGATCGCGCGGAGCATCTCTACGGAGCGGTCGAATTCTGCGGTCTCCGTGCGGTCCATGCGCGCTTGCATGTCGCGCATCATGTTTAAGACATCGTTGAGCACGGCGTCCCGGGCTTCTGAGCCCGCTCGTGCCGGCTCGGGGGCTCGGCGTTGGCCCGTTTCGTGCGGGTGCTGGACTTCCTGTCCCAGCCGATTAATCTCCTCGTTTATCTGGGCGGGCGTTATATCCACGCGCGGGGAAATGCCCGTTGCCGCTCGTTGCTGGCTCATCTTATTTGCTCGCGGTGTATAGTCTTCTTCCGCGGGGTCGAATATGTCGCTATCGTACGACGTTAGGGAGAAGTCTCCTCTCCCTTCGTTCTCGCCTTGAGAATCGGCCGAGGTGTCTGATCGTGCGTCGCCGTCGGTCGGGGGCAGTTGGCGTGCGTCACGGTCGTGGTTTTCGCGTGTATTCTCAGTCGCCGCTGTCGTTATCTAGGCTAGTTCGCGGGTTGTCGTTCGCGGTGCAAAGACTCGCGTCCAAAAATGCGAATTCGCGCTCTAACACGACGTTCGGATGTAGGTCGAGCACTGGCGTATTGTCGTCAGCTAATTGCGCGTCTAAGTTCCTGCGTACGCTATTTAACGCGTTGCGGTCCGTGTGTCGTGTGGCCCGGCGGGGGCTCTGACGGCTGTGTTCAATTGCTTGCTGCGCGCGCTCGCTGAGCACGAATGACGCGTTGCTGACAGGGGTTTGTCGGGACTGGTCGTCCGACATTTATCGTTCTAACATAGGTGACTCCTGAAATCGCGAAGGCTTTTTCGGCGCTTCCGTTCGGGACTCGCGTTCGCGATTGAGACGCTCGCAATTTACAAATTGGTTCGCGGCGCGTGCCGTAATCGGCTTACAAAGAGAGTCGGACTTACAGTACTGCCGCGTAGCGCATGGTGTCTGCTTTCTGCAACGTCGATGTCCGGCAGGGCCGCCTCGCTGCTTCGGGTCGCCTCTGCTTGGCTGCGTCTCTGCTGCGCTGTTTCGCCGGCTCGGTGCGTCCCTGAGTCGCTGCTTCGGGCTGGCGTGCGGTAGGTCGGGGCCTCTCCGGTGTCGCAGATAACACACGGGGCTGCTACCGTCGTTCACTCGCTTTCGGGATCTGGCTGGCTATTTCTCTCTCTCGAGCTCACCGCCGTTTTTAATGATCCGTTCCCGTTTTCAGTCGTGACTCTGGCAGGATGTCTTCTCGTTCGGTTGGCAGGATCCTACTGCTGCCACCAATTGTTGTGCCGTGCCTTGAGGATCAGGGTCGGCACAGGGTTCTTGGATCCGCCGGGAGAAGGAGGAAGAACACTTGCTCGATTCTCGGATAGTTGTTGATGAATAAAGACGTTTATTGATATGAATACAGTTGTCGTTACACTTCACTGCCCTGACTTGCGGGCGTTAGTTATATGTCTCGTTCGGTCGTGCGCGACTTAGCCTTCGGTTATGGACTGCCCGCCGCTTCTCGGAAGGGCGGGCTTTTATCTCTCGCGTGTTACTTCCGCGATGCTGACTTAGCTGTCAGCGCTTTTGCTTCCAAGTTGGTGACCTGGATGCCACTTGCGTCACCCGGAATGCCACCTCAGGAAGATGTGGCAATAATCGGTGGTCCGCTGACAGCTAAGGTGTCGTAATTAGGTCGCGACGATTTCCTCACACAACAATCCGAAATTTTATCAGTTATGTATTAATGATAGTTTTTTAATTAAATGTTATAATTTATTTTTTAGAGGTAGTGATACGCTGCTTGGAAATAAATAGACGTTATGACTCAATTCCTACAGACAATGGTCTAGTTTCCACCGAAGTCTTAAATCCGATCCTGCTCCGGTGCGCATCCAATTTAATGTACTGTTTCCACTGGAAGTAGAGTACTTGTGGATTGAAACGGGAGTGAAATGAGCGCAGTCAGTCACGTTTCCATCGGACTTAAATTTGGTTCTACGCCGCATTAGGTGCGAATTAATGCTTCGGTGGAAACTAGACCAATGAATGGAATAAGGAAATCGAAGATATAGCAAACTGCTTAATCAGTATTAAAATAGCAACAGAAATTCTTTGTGGGATAGAATATCCAACAACCAACCTTGCACTTTTATTCAGGTTTGTAATATATTTTGGAATAAATATAGAAATTCAGAATGAAGAGTAATATTATAAAATATGTATTGATATAATATTCTCAAGTTTATGCAGCTTTTTATATTTTTACATTTTAAATTTACTTTATATCAAATTTGAAAAGCTGAGTTAATAGATGCTGCTGTATCAATTACTTCTTTAATATTTTCAGGGCAAAACTTGAGAGTAGTATGTGTGTAAATGAATACGATTCATTCGTAGTAAAACAATTTAAAGAAACTATTTTACAAAATATAAAAAAGCGATTTCCAATTCATGAAACTCATATTTGCGGAGCACTTCTGGATCCGACTTTTTGGTGTTAGAGGTGTTGCTGAATATCTCGCAGACAAGCAGTAATCTCCTGAGGAATTTTTCCTGAGAAATATTTTATTTATTAACATTAAGCAACGTTTTAGATTAGATCATATTTCAACAAATATTTTTGTTCTAGTAAAACTTGTTGTCCAATTGAGTGACATTGTTTTTATATAAAATGAGAAATATAATTAAATATATTTTTTAATAATATATCCATATTCGGTTCCATTTGATTATATGCTATATAAAATTAATTTATACTTTAATACAATAAAAAAATTGGTAAATGTGCAGAATACCCATACAGCACAAAATGTTTTCAAAAAATATTTCTAAATATTTCTATAAAAATATTGCAAGAAATATTTTAATATGGTTTTAGGAATATTTTAAAATAGTTAAAAAACCGTTTGTAGTAACATTTTTAAGAATATTTTAAGAATCTTTTAAAAATATTTGTAAAAATGTTCTTTATCACCCAGACAATATTTTCTTAAATATTTGAAATATATTTTTGAAATATTAATTTAAATCTACATATTTATTGTTTTATAAATCTTGTTCCAAATTTTTTTAATTTATTATTGGTTCTATAATCTTTTTTCAAATATTTTTGAAATATTATGAAATATTCTTAATTTAAAAAGATGCATGGTAGCGCATTTTTCCGTGCCAGTTCGCAACGACGCCGCTATGCGGCGCATAATGGTAAGACTAACTCGCAAGTAAATCTCAGTTGGGATCTAATATAAGCAGGCCTCCGGCGAAGCAAAATCATGACATTCGCGACACATATCTTCGCCAGCAATACGACTCCAGGCTTACCCAACACCACTGCGATGCTATAAATATACAAAATATTTTCCAAAAGTAAGATGTAAAGATGTATATTTTTCAAATATTAAGGGGATCCTAAAGCTGTCTGTAATACCGGCTTTTTTCTTAACGCTTATCTTTTTATTGGCTTTATGGATTTAAAAATCCTTCCAACAACAAACAAGTACGATATAGGCAAATGAGAGCCACAACGCCGGTAGCAAGGCGACAAAACTAACTGTATTTAAACACTCGTATAAAGAACAATCAAACGTTTCGGTCCCTTGCACGTCGTGTCTCCCGTGAACAGTATTAGTTTCGCTCTCCCGCAATAACGACGTGACCTATACATACAGTTGTCGTAGCCCGATCAGCTTTTGGGAATAACCAATACGTGATTAAATTATTAAATTATTAAGAACACGTTGAATAACCAATACGTGATTAAATTATTAAATTATTAAAAAGGAACGTGACGAGAAGAAAGCGACAGTTCCGTTCCCAGAATGCTGAGACGGCGGCGGAGTCGCGCGGAACAGATACGGAGCAGCAGACGTGCTCCGATCGGGGTCACCGCACTCCTTCCGTCTTTATGAAAATAATATATAAGTCAATAGCGACATAATCAGAGAGATCGCTTCTGAACGTAACCGCGCATCCTAAGTAACGCGTATTGTCTTGAATACTACTAAAACTTCTCGTAATAAAGTGAGAGCAAAACCTCTTTTACTGTAAAGTACGGAGTGTCATTTATTAGTGCGTGGATCCTAATCCTTTGGGCGCCTACATCCCGACAAAGTCCCTCCTTACGGCTACGGGCACAACATTAATTGGTGGCAGCGGTGGGATGCGCCAGCATTAGTAAGGCAAAAGAGTGAAAAAACGCTAATCACTACACCAGAGAAAAAAAAAACCCGTGGAAAGAAAAACCACGACGGTAGGCAACGAAAAGCGTCAGCTAATAAATCGCAACCAAGGGGAAAAGACGTCGACGCAAGGACCGACGAGACATTCGGTACAGCGAGGCGCAAGGACCGACGAGACATTCGGCACAAGGAGACGGCAACTATAGTGCAATCCGAGAAGACATCAACCTACCTCAACGCACGGGACAACATCCGCAGTCGACGGCCGACACCACTGAACGAGAACAGCAACATCAGCAGCCGACACCAACACCGACATCGACATCACATTGCGAGGCGAACAGCGAAACGCGATGCAGATTCTCATCGTACTGTAAGTCGCTAAAAATATTGTAAAACCGCGTGAATGTCGTTAGGCCGAAGTGCGAGTGTACAAAACGTTGCGAATGCGTCTTGGCTACTTAGCGAGTCAGCAGAGCGAGCCATACGCAACAGCCGTGTAAACCCCGCGATAATAGTAACCGAAGCGATCTCCGACATACGCGAAAACGTACGTCGTAACTTAGAAAATTACTATTCGAACGAAAGTTCGTCCGAATCTAGCGAGCGTGAATTAATAATTCTCGGCGAAACATCCGAGGAGTTAACCGCGAGTAACGAGCAACAAGACTCAAACGCGGAATCTGACATAAGCACGCCCAGCAGAGTATCACACCGTCGTGAATATTCCTTGACATCTTACGATTCGAGCATTTTTGAGCCCCAAGAATATTATACGAGCATGAGTCATTTAAGAGTAAATGAACAGCGAAACGTTCCCGCCGAAGAAGTTGACAGAGAAATCGACCGCTTACGCGACGAATCAAGCCGGATAAGTAATCAAGCCGCGAGCGCGCAAATACGAGGAAATGCGGTAAGCTCTCCAGCCCAACAACCTGACGATGTTAGAGCAATGATACACGATATGATGAACATAATGCACGGTTTGAGATTAGAGATAGATAGCTTGCGCGAAAGGAGGCAATCGTCGAGCCCGCGCGGCGACGAGCAAAATCGACACGATTACGAGTACGATAGACACAATATTGCGTACGGACGCACTTCAAATGATATCCGAAACCAAGCCGAACATGCGATAGGGTACTTGAGATTAAAAGAAGCTCGAGACATGATCCCCGAATTTGACGGAAATTCAAGCAAACTCCAAGAATTCTTAAGCGCACTATCATACGCGATAAAGAATATTAACCCGTTAGAGGAAGGCACATTATTAGAATCGGTTTTATGCACGAAACTTAAAGGAAGAGCTATGACAGACTTCCAAACACGAGAAATTCAGGATTTCCAGCAATTAAAGACAGAACTAGAAATTTCTTATCTGAGTAGAAAGAGTACCACGCACCTCCAGTTAGAATTTAACACGTTGAAACAAAAACAAGGGGAGAGCGCGCGATCGTTCGGACTCAGAACAGATAAGTTAGCCATGGAATTGTACGACGCAATGATAGAAGGAAGAAACCATGCTCCCGAAGGAAAACGGGCCATACTAGAAACCATACAGCAACAAGCATTGCAAAACTTTCAATTAGGACTACGAGAAGATATCAAAATACTCGTACGATCCCAACATTACGCTACGCTGCAAGAGGCAATTGCAGGGGCAAATGCAGAAGAAAAAGTTAATGGACCGAGCGGAAATTTCCCGCGACCAAAAAATAGTTACACGCATTCTCCACAGGCACGAGATAATAAACCGATGGTACAATGCCAGAAATGTGGAAAGAACGGACATTACGGTCGCGATTGCAAAACAAGTCGATACGCGAACCGATTCTCGTTACCAAAACCAGACAGATATTCCCACGTAAATACAATTGAAAAATATTGTAAACATTGCAAAAAAGCAGGACACATACGCGAGGAATGCTGGTTATTATATGGGCGACCTGGCAAGGAACAGGTAAATCAAGCCAAGCAATACAAAGGACCGCAACAAGGCAACTATAAAGCCATGGATCCAAAAAAAGAAAAACTCTAACTTCACGCAAAAAAGCGATGAAAGAGACGAAGCAAAACGGCGACGATTAGCGATCGAGTACCAAGTTTCACACTTAAACGATACGCAGCGATCGCATACAGGGTTAGATCTCGTTACTCTACCGATGAAAGAAGCTAAACAAGGTAAGGTGAATCTATTGTTTGATACCGGAGCCGCTATATCACTAGTTAAGGTGAAGCACCTAAAAGGGGAAACGCCAATCGAAACAGAGGAAATAACGCTCACCGGAGTGACTGGACACCAGGTACAGATTATTGGAAAAGTCGAGGCAACCATTGAACTCAAGGATCACCAAATCCGACACGTTATGTACGTAGTTAATGATAACTTCCCAATAGAATATGACGGAATCTTGGGAGTAGACTTCTTAAAGAAGCAACAAGCCACTTGCAATTACAAAAACAAACAGTTGCAGATTGGACAAAATATACTAAAACTGTACCCTTACAGAAAAGTAATGCTAAAACCTCGTAGCGAGACAATCATACAGGTTGTTACCGATAAAAATAAGAGAGGTATAATACAAGCGGAAGAAATCATTCCTGGAGTAATAATAGGAAATGGCTTGGTGGAGCCTGAAAACTTCTTATGCAAAGTAAGTATTTTAAACACGACCGACGTCCCGGTGGAGATAGCGACACCGCACGTAACCATAGAGGAAATCGAACAGTGCAAAACAGAAGAGATATATACTACTCAAGTAAATAACACGGGAGAGAAATCCCGCGGAGTGAAAACCCAGCAAACACGGGTATATTACAGTTATATTATTTTGATATAACGAAATGTAACACGCATATAACACGATTGTATCAGGTTATGTACACGTTAGTGGTAATTTCCCACTCGTATGTATTGCAGTTATATAACGTTAATGTAAGGCATAGATAACATGTAATATAATCTTCAAAGATGTTACCAAATGGTTATGTAACTGTAATGTAAATTATAGAATTGTGTTATGTAACTGTTAATTTCTTGTTACTGAATAATCATATATTAAATTGAGAATAAAAAATAGCATTGTTACATACTTGTTACAAATGTAAATATCATAAATATCAAATTGCGTGTTTTAAATTAATTTTAAGCAAAACTAAATAAAATTTATTGATTAGTTTTGCATGTAATTAATTACAGAATTGGATATTTATACATACATAAATATTAAGATCTGTAATTAACTACATCCAAAACTAATCAAAATTTGAGTTAGTTTGCTTGAAATTAATTTTAAAAAAGCAATTTGATACTTATAATATTCACATTTTAACATTATGTAACAATTAAATTATTACCTATATTGCTCAAAATTAAGTAATAAACAACAGTAATTATATATAAGGTTTTTATATCTTTATTATATATATATATATATATATATATATATATATTTATTATTATTTATTTATATATCATATATATTATTATACATTTTTTCTAAATTTCATGGAACAGACATATACTATTAATAATAAAATAGTTACATATTTCGTTACAAAAACAGTTTGTTTCAATCGAAATACGTTTCTTAACAATGTATTTACGTACATATTAATATCACCTGCAACAATCTATAAGTTCAGTCTCTAGGATTATCACAATTATGCAGAAGAACAAATATAGATAACCTGACTTAAAACTCAGAATTGCAATAAAAGACGCAGACATTTTTCTTATAAACTAAATTATCTACTTCTTCTTCTTCTACATAGAAAACAAAAATGAAAAGGAGAATAAAATCTAAGAATATTCGATTAAAACTAAAAAAATGACAATTTAGATACATATACAATTATACATACATACATACATATATATAATATATTAGAGATGGGCGATACAGTATCGATATTTAAAATATTGATACGATTAACGATTTATGAAAACAAGGATATATAGAGTGTATTAAAAAGGATAAGGTCAATATACTAGAAGATAAAAGAAAAGCTTGAATAGAATACATAATGTATGTATATACACTTCTTGTATTCGATATGGTTTAGTAAATATCACCAGTGCGGACTCTGTTCCCCGAAAAGATAGTCCCAGCACCCACCAGCGTAGCCAGTGCGGACTCTATCTTCAAAAGGGAACAGTCCCAGCACCCACCGGTGATTTACTGAACCATAGCAACAAGAAAAATTTATATACATACATTTTATGTTTTCTGCTCAAGCTTTTCTTTTATCTTCTAGTTCATTGGCCTTATCCTTTTTGATACACTATATATCCTTGTTTTCATAATCATTAATCGTATCGATATCTAAAATATCGATCTAAAGTATCGCCCATCTCTAGTATACATATCTGATGTACAATGTATTTACGTACATATAATATCACCTGCAAGACTCTATAAGTTCTCACAACTATGCAGAAGAACAAATGTAGATAACCTGACTTAAAACTCAGAATTGCAATAAAGACGCAGACATTTTTCTTATAGACTAAGTTATCTACTTAATTCTTCTTCTTCTACATAGAAAACAAAAATAAAAAGGAGAATAAAATCTAAGAATATTCGAATAAAACTGAAAATGACAATTTAGATACATATACAATTATACATACATACATACATACATATATATAATACACACACACACACACACACGTGTGTGTGTGTGTGTGTATACATATGTACAATGTATTTACGTACATATAATAATATCATCTGCAACAATCTATAAGTTTATCACACTATGTAGAAGAACAAATATAGATAACCTGATCTAAAACTCAGAATTGTGCAATAAAAGGCGCAGTCATACGTATCTTTTTATAGACTAAGTTGTACACTTTTTTCTACGTAGAAAACATGAAAAAAATTAAATCTGACAATATTATCGAATAAAAAATGAAAATGACAATTTAGATACATGTACAATTATACATACATACATACATATATATAATATATAATATATATGTATGTGTGTATACATATCTGATGTACAATGTATTTACGTATATATAATAATATCATCTGCAACAATCTATAAGTTTATCACAACTATGTAGAAGAACAAATATAGATAACCTGATCTGAAACTCAGAATTGTGCAATAAAAGGCGCAGTCATACGTATCTTTTTTATAGACTATAAGTTGTACACTTTTTTTTCTACGTAGAAAACATGAAAAAAATAAAATCTGACAATATTATCGAATAAAAACTGAAAATGACAATTAAGACAGAAAAATTGAAAACCAAATAATAATAATAAGGCGCAGACCGTGCTAAGCGTGTACAAGCGTGCGCGCATAAGTAAAGCGATATCTTGACGAACCGCGAGTATCGTTCACGGAACATCGCGCTACTCCCGACGGTGGGTCTCGCATCCGTTTGACGCACTTGAACATAATCAGCGAACATCTGCTTTCCGAATCTGGTCTACCTGTTTATCCCATTTATCTCTAACGCGCGACGACGCAGTCGCGTGAAAAGGGTTGACGATCGACAACAATAGCCGATTCGCGAGCGTTCTGACAAATGTGTGTCAATTACAGTGATGTCACGCAATATTTACGCTAAGCGATTGTTACCTCGTCCGGTGGTTCCCATGGGAAGGTGCGTAACGAGCGCGATTACGAAGTCTAACAATTGCACAGCGGAGGGATGGATGCGTCACAGAAAACCCGAAAACTATCAGCGACTCGACCGCTGCGAGATACGGCCCCACCGCGACGGTCGCCGATCCTACATTTTCCATGAATCGCAAAGAATTATATTTAAGCTACAGGTCCAAGAGAGTAAGAGACTTTAAGAAAAGAAACAACGTTTCTTTTTCCAAAATCGACAAGTGTTCACAGTGGGACCGCATCCCCTTCTTGACACGTCGAAGATACCTGACTTTATACAAATGTATGACGAAGGGAGGGGTGCAAAGGTGGTCAAAGTGGACAACAAGAGGTACGAGAGGATCGATAAGCCGGGAGTCTCGGGAGCAGATACGAAGGATTCGTCGGGTGGGAAATGATAATTCCGTGTCACGCATGGATCCCATACCCGTAAACCGCCTCTCGTAGAGGTCCCTGGTGTCCTCGAAGCCGCGCCTGTCGTAGTAGCTATCGTAATCCCTTTTGCTTCTTAGAAGAAGTTATTTATCTTCTTCATTAGTTTGTCTCTGTTCGATGTGTTTTTCTTTCTCTCCTCTTTGCTTTCTTTGTTTCGCGAAACGTAGCCATTCCGCCACTATATTATCAAATTCAGCCTCTGTCAAAGTTGCGTGTTGTAAAGTTATTTCTCCTGAAAAAATATAATATGGAGTTAGCAAAACATTGTAAAAAAGATTTCGGTTAACAGATGCGTGTTTAATATCATAATATGTACAACATACTTCTCATAATTTTAATAAAATACAAGTCGGAGACTTTGAAATTTTTGCGAATGCCTTTCCAGGAGCAGTTCATCGCACACTCGTTTGTGAAGATTTTGGGGAGAATGCGATGAACATTGTCTCTAGGATTATTCCCTCCTATCCTTAACAGGAAATCTCTCTAAAAAAATAAACAATTATAAAACTTTCCTCTAGTATGATAACAATACACTAAAGAAATAGATCCGAACTATTTATAGTACCGGTATTAGAGTAATATAGAAAAATAGAAAAATATAGAAAAATTCACAATTAATACATATTAAGGCCGTTAAGATATACAATCAATAGATAAAAGAAAGAGCTTGGATCTTAGATAGTTTAATAATATTTCTATATTATACGCGTAGAAAAATTTATATACGAGTCATATAGAAAAATTTTGCACATGTGGTACCATAAAATACTTATGTGCAATACCAAGATAAGATTATTAAAATAATTTCAGGATTTAGTACCTGCAACAAAAATCTATTATACAATTAACTTATGTAAAAACTTACAAATTGTGTAACTGCTTCATCAGTATCGCGCAAAAGTGAATCAAAGTCTCGTATGGCTTCAACCGTTTGCAATGGTAAAATTTCTGCGATAAGACTATCGTTACGCTTTGTTGAAACAGGGGCGCGACTCCTCAAAACTTCTTCTACATTAGTTATCCGTTGTTTCACGTCTTGTAACATTAAATTAGACGTTGCTTGCTTGCGTATTAATTCTTTCAGGTATTCTACAATGCAACGAATAATATGTTATATATACTATACTTAAGTAATAATGTATCGTATAGATAGATAAGGTGTAAATAATGTACAATATTTGTAATTTACATCACATACGCGCATACGTACACTCATGTATGTATGCATGTATATACAAATGACTGTTACATAAAGTAGTAGCAGAAAATAAATTAGGGGAGACCGCGGGGCTATGTGTTCACATTTTACGCTTTTTTCGAATTCACTAAAAAACTAATAAAGATATTTGGCTAAAATTTTAATGGTATAACCTTTCAACCTTGCTATAAAAAAAAACATAATTAAGTCAAGTGTATGGGGCTATCTGTCCACATGCGTAATCTTCTCTTATGTCCTGTGCTTTTAAAATTTTATAAGTCACAAGATTTCGTCAATTATCAATTGATGTCACCGATGAAGCGATCAACTTCACAAAATACCTATTGTATAATGCATAACAGCGCATCTTTCATGGTTTTCATTTCAGAGAACAAGTCAAAGTGGCGGAATATATTCGGAGGCATATCTGGTGAATATAACTGTGTCACATGACAATGCACATTGTCATCGGCAGTAACAAAAAGAGCTTTTGCACAGGTGACAATAAGAAGTATTAGAACATTTTTCCTATTGATGAAACAAATCTTTGCGACTTCAACTTGTCCCCCAAAATTGAAGAACTCATCTCAAGTGCACGGATTTGCAATATGCTTGAAGCAATAGAGCGCTCGCTCGTTGATATCGATAGGAAACGAAAGTGCAGGGAATTAGAGCCAAAGCACATAACATGGCGTAGCGATATACGACAGTCGTAGTCCTCGACCTGACAAATCAGAATACGTCAAAGCTTGTGCGTTACTTACGTCCACGACTACGACTGTCATATGTGCTTTGGCCCTTACATTGAAAGAATGTATTGATAAATATTAGTTAAATAAAGTATTACACTTTTTATGTGCATGCTGCTACTACTTTATTAATAAAAACCATTGCACGTAACAAAATTTTAGTCATAACCGTAAGGCCGTAAGAAAATTTACCAATCACTGTACCTTATTTTTTGATTATAAGAAGAATACTCGACTATGATTGGTCAACTTTCTTATGGCCTTACAATTATCACTAAAATTTTGTTACATGCAATGGCCTTAACCATTGTATGTACATATTTATATACATACTTATTATGTTCGAGTCCTCTTGCACCTCTTGCACCTCTTGCACCTCTTGCACCTCTTCAAACGATGGAATAGAGTAGCCTATAACAATATTTACACATGTTAATATTATATTACTATAACTAATTTTTGTTTATTTCAACAATGTGTACCTTGCACTAGAACGGGCACATCAGAAATATTATATACTTGTGTTTTCTTGGGTTCAGTATAGGTTATACCTTTTTCTATGGAAATGTAGTATAATAGTATTACAATAGTAAACATATATCACATGTCGTATAAGTGATAGTAATATTGCTTACCATAAGAAGTTTGTAAACGTGGACAGTTTATTGCATCATTTGCATTTTTCGCGCTTACGTTTTCTTTATTATTGGATGTATCATACAATATTAAGTTGTCCGGACACGGTGGAAGGGAAGAAGCAATTTTATTAGTAGTTTTTCCTGAACAAAATATTTTTATCAACATTTTGCCTATAGCACTTAAAAAACCAAATATGTAATTTTACTTTTATCTGTATTTTGCAAAAACTCCCGTATAAAAACGAGAAAACTGTTAATCTTTAAGAATTATTAATGTTTAATATCTTAAAAGAGTTCTATAGCTATTAATAAATACATATCAAACATTTTAACTATATATACATATATATCCCAGTAAAAACATTATTTTGCAATGATATGAACGAGAATGATAATGCCCCATACCATGATAGTATATCTGTCAAGTGCTTGATAATGTGTTAGGAAACTCCGGATCCCAAAAACCTTTAAAAATAGTATAATTATTATATACAGGGTGATTCTGGACCTCTGCAACAAACTTTGAGGAACGATAGGTCTCGCAGAAAGGATAATTTTTTGTCAAGCAACCTCTGACGCGTCGTTTAGGAGCTACGCGACCGCACAGACAGGTCTTTGGTGGCATGTATTACAATTACATGAATTCTATTTGTCTATTTTTTTCTGACATCATTTTGACTAGCTGTTTTCACTGGGATGTATGTATATCAGTAAAGTGAAGGATACAAAGACACTTATTGTTTGTTAAATTCTATTTCAAGTAAAATAACAAAATAAAGATAATAACGTATAATTATAATATACAGGGTGTCTGACTGCTTCTGCACGTCCGTTCGTATGCAGATAGATAAAGTCAAACTGTACACAAAAGTCTTCTATTATTTTGCAGATAACCACATATTTTGATTTACGAAATAAAAAAGATTGATAAATGATGAATGATCATATGCGATCACGTTATTTACAAAATAGTGGAGAACTTTTGTGTTTATCTTTCATCTATCTGTACACGAGCGAGTTTATGGGACCAGTCAGATATCCTGTATGTAAAATATAATAAAACAATGTTGTAATACATACTCTTAATCTTAGATGGTCGAGATGTATTACATTCATCTTCTTCGGAACTGTATTTATTGTTTAATATATGTTGCCTTTTGCCACGTCCCAATGTGTCTTCATCGCCGGTCGTTTCGTAACTGGAATCTACTGCACTTTTTCTTGCAGATTCCAGAGATGCTACAATGAAGAAAAACAATTTGTTATCTACATTTCCAGTGTGTGTATATGTATTTGCTGGGTAGTCGTCGCTTCTGTCCTCGTTTGATGACGTCAGAAGCGAGAAATGAGTGGAATTGACACGCAAGAATTCTCAACGTGTCAATTCCACTCATTTCTCGCTTCTGACGTCATCAAACAAGGATAGAAGCGACGACTACCTAGGAGCCTTAATTGTAAGTTATATATGGTCTAATAGTAATATACATAACAAAGCAAGATATGAATGCATGAATACTTACTGCAGCTTTTTTTTATGAGGACAACCTCGTGTAGAGTCCAAGTTTCGAAATTTGGACTTGTGCAATTGGCTATTAAGCTTGCAGCATTTGCTGTCCGTGGCGGCCATACACACATCTGCTTTTTGCCATCATGCATAAGCCACGATGATGGTATTTCCGAATATGAATTATCCACAAGAAATTTCACAACGGAGTATTTCTTATTTCCTTCAATTTGGCCACGTTCCAGTGCCATTATCTTTTCATACATATAATCCCTAAAAAAATTATTAAATTAGTATGTGTAATTTTTCTCGCATATATATATTAAAATATATACATCTATAATGACATCAATTGTTATATTGGCAAAAGCATTGGTTTGACATGAAAAAAGTAATATTGGTTTTATGTAAAAATTTGTGTATAATTAAGGGGATCCTAAACCCGCCTGTAATTTCTATGTTACCGATTTTCTTTTGAGCAACATATCATTTTATTGAGCAACATAGCCTTACAGAATAAAAAATCTTTTTCAGAAGTTAAAGTATATGCACTAATAATGTCAATGCTGGTCGATTTAATGCCGACAACAAAAATAATTTCAGAAATGCAGATTTTCTCACGTTAAGTCATGATAACACATTAGGATCCCCTTAACGTAATAAGTTTTCTTTTTTACATTAATAAAGAAAAAAGTAGGAAAGGATTTTTTGTTAAAAGATAATTCTTTTTATATGTTAGCAGTTATCAAAATTATAATTTTAAGATTTTACTAATAATTGCATGAGATTTAGATACATAAAGCATTGCGAAATAACAATGTTAAATACTAATACGGCATATTTGTAAATGATTTGACTCACCTTACAAATGTCGTGCAATTTCATATGGATAACATTTGCACATTTCCAAGTAAGCAAGTTAGCAAGTATTTATTTTCTCAAGAAGAAACGCGTTGTAATGATTTATATTATTTACAATCTATTTTTAACATTATTATCAGCAACATACATTAAAATATATTTACAAACAGGGACAGCATCTAATTGTTGGTATGAAGAAGCGGTATTGTAACATAAGAATCAGCCTGATTCATATTTCTCAGTATTAAACATTTCTGTTTTATTTTAGTGAGTGGAACTGTTATAATTTCTGAAGCAGTTGTACTTAATATTACAAATATACCCAGTTTTTCCGAAGCACATGGCACAGTGAAAAGAGATGTTGGATTTAAAAAACGTTTTGCACGAATAAATAAGATTGAGTTGTCCTCGAATATATCCAAAACTAAAACTACATTATTATTAGACAGTAAAGCACAATTGTCGCGCTTTTTTGTGGAAATTTTGAAAGTTTCAAATTGAACGTGACAAATTTCGTTCTTATTAGAGTACACAGCATTTGGATATTGCACCATGCAACACGGTTGGATTGGCATTTGTAATTCTTCGCCAACACGATTCACTAATTCCTCCAGAGGTTTACCGCTGTTATGCAATTTCTTCTTTATCTTTTGCATGTGATTTTCAAACTTAAAGCAACTGAAATTATCTAATGAACCAAAATTTCTTACATCGTTTGCGAGATGAACAAGATTGTGAACATTATGAGATATATATTCATCACCATAAATACTACCAAAGTTGGAAACAAACCACAATAACAGTGAATCTGCATAAGCGTTAAATTTTAAACACAATTGCGGATCAATTAATATTCTTATAGCAACACTAAGACAAATGAAGTGAGTATAGGCAGTCGAAGATAATATTGGTTTCATTACGACAATTCCAGTGTACAATAAAAATTGCCGAAATTCTGTGGCCTTCCACCTGTCTACGTCACGCAAATGTCTAGGTTTTCTTGCAAATTCCGATGGTATACATGCCTTGATTGCGAGTAAATAATCCGAAACTGCGTTTATATTATCACTTGACAGTCTTACATTTTTATTACCTTTAAGCCATAACTGTAATATTCTTTTTACAACACCTAAACAAATAAGGTGCATGTAGTCCAAAGGAATTTGCGACACCATTCCAATCAGAAGTTTTTCTAATATGGAGTCACCTGTGTGATGCTCCTCCTGAAGTCGATTTTTAAATGACTCGTTTGTTCGTAATATGTTATGAATTTCTGGAAAGACTACCCTATTACGTATAAAATCACCTTCTTGTATGCATTTAGGGCATGAAAAATATCCTGTGTGCCCCTTTGTATACGTTATAAATGATTTAGCTGGTGCATCGCATAATATTGCATTAATGGCAACAGTATATTTTACATTACACACAGTTATCCCATTTTGGAAAAGAAGGATGAATTCATTTACAAAATCATTCATAAATTCATTAGCATCAATAGGTTTAGACATACCATGGTATACCCCAATTATAAATGGCAATGTATAAACATCTATTCCTTCTATGGATGCCATAATGGGCCAGAATTGACTACCAGAACTTTTTGAAATGGGCAAGCCATCAATATTTATATTCAATCTTATATCGTTTCTTTTTATAAAAGTAGAATAAATTTTTATGGACCGTTCTAGAGACGAGGAAAGACTAAAGTGAACATAACGACCATTGCCTACAGGTTTTATATGTACAGATGCATTTCTTGGTGTATGTAGCAAAACTCTTACATCACTAGGTAACTCGACGTGACCATGCTGTTTCAAAATGTTTAGCAACTCATTGGCAGTATTATGCGGAACATTACGTTCTATTATTAACGTTTGTAAATCTTTCCATAAACTCTTTTCATTACTACAAGACAATATGTCCGTCAATGGTAACATATTATCTTGAGACGCTACGTTATACTGTTCGCTGATTTCCGTTTCTAACTGCATCGGTAATTCGTCATAACAATTTGTCATAACACCTTCAGATAATGTAGGACTTGAACAAGAAATATTGTCGACATTTGTAGGAGTCAATACCGTTTCTGCAACCGCATTAGATGCAATGTTTGGTTTACGAAAATGTAATGAATTTAAATGTCTGCAACTATGAATTTCGCGTTTAATCAATTGATTCACTCGCCTTTTTGATAAATATCGCATTTTCTTAGGCATGATGGCGGAGTATATCTAAAAGTAATAAAAAAAATACACAAATATATGTTAGCCTAAAAATGAGTAAATTCAATTTTCTCAGGTCCCTCCACTACCATCATTTATTATAATACCCGATAAATCTAAATACCCGATAAATCTAATTTATTTAAATCGCTAAAACGCAATGTTCCTGGTGGAATAGATAAATATATCGTATTATTTTGTGACTAATCGAAATGTAGGCAAACGCGTACAATCATCTCAGAAATTAAAGTACTTTAAGTACATAATGATCAATTTAAATTTCATGTCAAACTTTAAAGGCTTATCCAATATATATATGTTAATGTATTTTTTAATTGTTTATTATCGCTAAGTATTTCGAAAATAAAATAAAAACTGTAGAAAAAGTGACAGCGGTATTTCGTTATATAAATGTAGAACTTTGATAATATCAGGTAAATACTTAGGTATATACACATAAACATTAATGGAAAAAAACGAAAAAAACGCGACAAATGTTTATGTCAAAAAAAATATTTCAGAAAAAATATATGTATGTGTAAAATTTTTTCTTTATACAACAACCGTGCGGCAGGGGTGTCAGATTTAAGCCGAGAGTCACTCGAGAGTCGGCTGGTAGGGGACACGCACACAAGAGAAAGCAGGTATTTGTGCTCGCAGCTATGTGCTTTCTCTTGCGTGCGTGTTCTCCACCAGCCGACTCTCGAGTGAATCCCGGCTTAAATCTGACACCCCTGCCGTGCAGGGTCCTTTTGTTACTGGAAATAAAGGATTACCTTTGCAGATGAATAAAGCGTTGGCTCAAAGACGCTGCACAACACAAGATCCGACGAAGAGTAATAATTACATTTGCAGTAAGCCTTACAATGTACTTCAACGTCTTCACGTAATTGCAAGATTTAGAAAAATATGACTGAAAAAATATACATAAGTATTACTTTTTTTATAAAGTAACATATTTTTAACGTTCTAAAAAAATTTTGTTAGAAATAAAAGATTATACCTTGTAGTAATGGAACGTTGGCTCTAAGAGACTGCACAACTCGGGATCCGAAAGAGAATATTTGCAGTAATATAATTACTTCAGTCTTTATATACGATACCTGCAATAAGTAGAAAAATATACATGATAAGTATTATTTTGTGACTAATCGAAATGTAGGCAAACGCGTACAATCATCTCAGATATTAAAGTATTTTAAGTACATAATGATCAATTTAAATTTCATGTCAAACTTTAAAGGTTTATCCAATGTATATGTTAATGTATTTTTTAATTTTTTATTATCGCTAAGTATTTCGAAAATAAAATAAAAACTGTAGAAAAAGTGACAGCGGTATTTCGTTATATAAATGTAGAACTTTGATAATATCAAGTAAATACTTAGGTATATACACATAAACATTAATGGAAAAAAAGGAAAAAAACGTGACAAATGTTTATGTAAAAAAAATATTACAGAAAAATATATGTATGTGTAAAATTTTTTCTTTATACAACAACCGTGCGGCAGGGGTGTCAGATTTAAGCCGAGAGTCACTCGAGAGTCGGCTGGTAGGGGACACGCACACAAGAGAAAGCAGGTATTTGTGCTCGCAGCTATGTGCTTTCTCTTGCGTGCGTGTTCCCCACCAGCCGACTCTCGAGTGAATCCCGGCTTAAATCTGAAACTCCTGCCGTGCAGGGTCCTTTTGTTACTGGAAATAAAGGATTACCTTTGCAGATGAATAAAGCGTTGGCTCAAAGACGCTGCACAACACAAGATCCGACAAAGAGTAATAATTACATTTGCAGTAAGCCTTACAATGTACTTCAACGTCTTCACGTAATTGCAAGATGTAGAAAAATATGACTGAAAAAATATACATGAGTATTACTTTTTTTATAAAGTAACATATTTTTAACGTTCTCAACAAATTTTGTTGTTAGAAATAAAAGATTATACCTTGTAGTAATGAAACGTTGACTCTAAGAGACTGCACAACTCGGGATCCGAAAGAGAATATTTGCAGTAATATAATTACTTCAGTCTTTATATACGATACCTGCAATAAGTAGAAAAATATACATGATGAGTATTATTTTGTGACTAATCGAAATGTAGGCAAACGCGTACAATCATCTCAGAAATTAAAGTACTTTAAGTACATAATGATCAATTTAAATTTCATGTCAAACTTTAAAGGTTTATCCAATATATGTTAATGTATTTTTTAATTTTTTTATTATCGCTAAGTATTTCGAAAATAAAATAAAAATTGTAGAAAAAGTGACAGCGGTATTTCGTTATATAAATGTAGAACTTTGATAATATCAAGTAAATACTTGGGTATATACACTGTCACGACTCTTTACCCGTTCGGGCGCAAAGCCGGATCAAAAGGGGGTTGCGGGAGAGCAGGATGTTAGGCCTCTCCGACGGATCTCTCGCACGAACCGAATTTCTAACGCGAACGTGAATGTTGGGCGCCAGACGCGGTATCCCGCGTCCACTAACGCACAGTTTATCACAAATTATCGAAACGTTTATCGTAGTTAAACGGCGTGCGCGAGATCGACCAGCTCGGCGTATTACTCAGGGACGAGGGTGGTATAGGGCAGCGCGAATTGGGACGGGCGACACAGAAATTACGGACTTCAGCAATTAGTAACAAAAGAAATTAATATTTATTATAAAAGAAAACAATTAGCTCACGAGATTGCTCTAATAAATTAAAGAACCGTTGATCCATCTCTCACAAAAGCGAAATCATATAGACGTGAATAATCGGGAGCGTGAAAGAATAATTCAAAAATCGTTACCATCGGGAAAATAATAACCCCGAAAACAAGTCAAAATTTTGGCGCGATCTCGGACGCCAAGTTTACTCCAGAAAGTACGCAGGATCGCGATTGTTCAGAATTCTGTCGCCGGGATAGAGTATCCCCGAAATACGAGACGCAATATAACACCACGACGGGCCAATAACCAAGCCCGAACGCGACAGATAACGCGAAATCTTTAGGTTTTATCGCGCCGAGGAAATCATCAGCGCGAGAAGAATATCGGACTCAATCTAACGAATTTTTACGGGACCTACGCCCTACGCAAAAGAGTACTTAATTCAACGCGAAAGAAAGAGTTTTCTCCGAGGAGAAGAGCGCTAAACCAGCGCGAGACTACACAACGCAATAATGTCCTGACGGACTTACAGACTAACGCGAAATAAACTAAATCTACGCAAGAGATGACGCACTTACATACTCACGCCAGGTACAACTAAATCTGCGCCGGGGGGGAATATCTACACGAGGAAACGCGAATTGGCCGCAAGCACACGAGATTACGGGAACGGCGTAACGCCAGAGAATCATTCTCGACGAATAAACTAAGATCACGAGAGTCGCGCGTGACGCACCGCCGGGTAATACGCGATCGCAACCACAGATACCGTAAGAGTGTTCGCGAATTACCGAATCGAGATATCTATCGCGATCTCCAGGACGTTCACGCGATGAGTACCATTCACTGGCCACGAGACCATTCCACAGCCCTTCGCTCTCGCTCTCGATCGCAGATGCAAAATTACGAGATCTCAATTACGCGAGTACTTTAGGCGCGAGCGTGGCCCGGAGGGCGGTGTCGTGGCTTACATTACTACCGTCTATTACGAGGCAACCTCACCGGTAAGATACTTCCTCGGTCGGGGTTGTCCTCTCCGCCGTCACCAAAAACCGTCGCGAGAGAATCAGGCACCAAGTGCGCAGCAAAAGTCGGTCGAGAAGCGCTCAAGAAAGCCGTGCGTGTCGTCCCGAGGGTGGCTCAAGAATGATCGCGGAAGTGCGCTCGATAGAGGCGTCGATCTAACGCCCCTAGCGGGACATGCGCGACCCTTCCGCGCGATAAGCGGACCAATTAGCGGTGAGCTCGCCGGCTCGCGAGGGAGCCGCCAGCGGGGTTATCGACCGTGGATTCGGCGGGGCGTTCGAACGTGCCCTTTGCGCTCGCGGGGTCCTTCCGGATTCCCTGATGCAACAGGCAAGGCGATGACTCCCGCGGTGTCCTCTGGCTTGACTCGGGGGCGGTGGCCATCCACCCCCAGAGTCCGTCTGGCCTCGGGGGACTGCAGACAGGCCCGGCGCCGGGCCCCTGCGATGCACAGGTTCGCCTGCCGTTGCTGGCGCGCAGCGCGCGCGTCTCACGTCGTCCCTCGCTTAGTAGCGGTCCCTCGTAACTCGGGCCCCTCGCCCTCGACATCTCGCTTTCGGTCCTTGTGATTCCGTTTATCATCCGGCTCTCCTGGTACTCCTCGTCATCTTCAGTGTGGTGTTGGAACTCCAACTCGACGGGGTGAGGCGCCACGCAATATCGCAAGAGAAAAAAAACAATAATGAATATTCGAATCGCAACTTTAATACGCCCCTGGAGATCGAAGGTCGATTCGTGAGCCGTCCTCGGGCGCGCAATCCGCGCCTTGTGACGGCGGCGGAGCGCTGCCACGCCGCGGCGAAACCGCAACGTCACAACACATAAACATTAATGGAAAAAAGGAAAAAAAACGTGACAAATGTTTATGTAAAAAAAATATTACAGAAAAAATATATGTATGTGTAAAATTTTTCTTTATACAACAACCGTGCGGCAGGGGTGTCAGATTTAAGCCGAGAGTCACTCGAGAGTCGGCTGGTAGGGGACACGCACACAAGAGAAAGCAGGTATTTGTGCTCGCAGCTATGTGCTTTCTCTTGCGTGCGTGTTCCCCACCAGCCGACTCTCGAGTGAATCCCGGCTTAAATCTGACACTCCTGCCGTGCAGGGTCCTTTTGTTACTGGAAATAAAGGATTACCTTTGCAGATGAATAAAGCGTTGGCTCAAAGACGCTGCACAACACAAGATCCGACAAAGAGTAATAATTACATTTGCAGTAAGCCTTACAATGTACTTCAACGTCTTCACGTAATTGCAAGATGTAGAAAAATATGACTGAAAAAATATACATGAGTATTACTTTTTTTATAAAGTAACATATTTTTAACGTTCTCAATAAATTTTGATATTAGAAATAAAAGATTATACCTTTTAGTAATGGAACGTTGGCTCAAAGACACTGCACAATACAGGATTCGAAAGAGAATAATATTTGAAGTAATATAATTTACTCAGTCTTGATGTACGATAACTGCAATAAGTAAAAAATATACACGATGAGTATTAACTTTTATAACCTTACATATATAATTTTGTTAGAATAAATTAAAGATCATTATCTTGTAGTAATGGAACGTTAAGTCGAAGACATGCATAGGCCTCGGGCACACAACGATTTGGACCGCGCGGTTTCCGCCGCGCGGTAGAACCTGAGACCGTGCACATAAGCGATTTAGACCGCGCGGTCGAAACCGCTCATGTGCGGTTTCGACCGCGCGGTTCCGCCGCGACAGACCTGAATAGACCGTGTAAAATTTCTTGAAAAACATTGAAAATACGTAACGTCACAAAGAAAAAGTATACTCGTGTATATAGTTTTAATCACATTTTTCTACTTACTGCAAAAATTGTATATGAAGACTGAAGTAGGTTATGGTTTACGGCGAATACTGCAAACATAATTAATTCTCCCTCGGATCCCGTGTTAGGGCTCGGGCATTCCGTAGCACGGTAGGCCGTGCACACGAGCGGTTTCGACCACGCGGGACAAGCCGCTCGTGTGCACGGTCTGTCGCGGTCGAAACCGCTCGTGTGCACGGTCTGTCGCGGTCGAAACCGCTCGTGTGCACGATCTGTCGCGGCGAAACCGCTCTGTGTGCACGGTCTACCGTGCTACGGAATGCCCGAGCCCTAACACGGGATCCGAGGGAGAATTAATTATGTTTGCATTATTCGCCGTAAACCATAACCTACTTACAGTCTTCATATATACAATTCTTGCAATAAGTAGAAAAATGTGATTAAAACTATATACACGAGTATTACTTTTTCTTTATGACGTTACGTATTTTCAATGTTTTCAAGAAATTTTGTTGTAGAAATGAAGGATTACCTTTGATAAATAAACGTTGGCTCGAAGACGCTGCATGATGCGGAATCCGAGAGGCCGAGAGGAAATGGCCGCCGCTGGCAAACCGCGGGAAATCGTACGTTATGGCATATATATTGTTTGGGCCCGTATCTCATGAAAATCATGAAAACTATATCACATATTGATGGTCATTACAAAAATTAAAAATTTTTTCCTTTTCTTATCGATTGTTCTCGATTGTGTAATATTGTTATTATTTACAACTTAATTAATAATATATAATTAATGATCAATTTGTAAATAGATAAAATTTAAAAAATGTACAATTACCTTTATATCACATTAGGCCACATAATTTTGCACAAATTCTTCTTTTAATTTCAATTTTCCACAATTTTTTCACAAACACAGCACTGGCAGTTATAAAAACATTTAAATATAATTATTAATATTATTATATTATATAATATTAAAGTAACGTTTCATAACATTGCAATAAAACATATAAACGTCACGGTTATATTGCTATTATTATGTTGTCACCAGTTAATAACACAGCAATATAATGGATATGTAATTTGTCATATTGTAAATATAAAACAATGTTAGGTAATCTCTATATTGCTCGGGCATAACAACCCGTTATATTACTTGTTACTTCTACGTTAATTGTAGGTACAATCTGTGTTTGCTGGGAAGGAGAATAAATTTGAGTGGACACAAGAGCAACAGCATGCTTTCAATATTCTAAAAGAAAAATTAACTGCTCCTGTACTGAAGTACCCCGATTTTACACAAGAATTCATTGTAACGACTGATGCTTCCGACTACGCAATCGGAGCAATATTATCGCAAGGAAATATAGGTCAGGATCAACCGATAGCTTATGCTAGTCGCATACTATCGCGAGCGGAACAAAACTATAACACCACCGAAAAGGAACTATTAGCCATAGTATGGGCAGTTAAATATTTCGACCATATTTATATGGAACCAAATTTACAATCATAACCGACCATAAATCTCTCGTATGGTTGTTTACGTAACAGATCCTGGATCACGCCTAATGCGGTGGAGACTGAAACTTGAAGAATATGATTATGTAATTGTACACAAAGCCGGACAAGCTAACAGAAACGCTGACGCATTAAGTCGGCACGTGGCTAAATAGCTACCGACAAGGAAGATGAGACCACGACACTGAACGAAGATATAGCGAGGAAGAAAAACGACGCATATTATACGAGTACCATGATGCGCCCCTAGGAGGACACCAGGGGTAGAACGAACAATAAATCGAATTCGATTGACACACAATTGGCGAGGTATAACTAAAGATGTAGAAGAATACATAGCGAAATGCGAATTATGTCAAAAAAAAAAAATTAACGCGAAGAACTAAAGCGCCTTTGGTAGTAACAGATACCGCGAGTAAGCCATTCGAGAAATGCGCGTTAGATATCGTAGGACCGTTGACAATTACTAATAACGAAAACAGGTATATATTACGTTTCAAGACAACTTGACAAAATTCAGCAAAGCAATTCCGATCCCAAATCAAGAAGCTGCAACAATTGCAAAAGAATTCGTTACAAAAATAATATTGAACACGGAATTCCGGAAAAAGTTCTAACAGATCAAGGAATAATTTTTTGAGCGAATTATT
>JASTWL010000841.1:0-74111 GCA_035220575.1 Temnothorax rugatulus | reverse complement strand
TTTTGTGAAAAATATATAATTGCCTAAGTTGTGTCATATCTATCGTCCATGCAGAATCCGTTAAGCATTCAACAATTGCTAATCAAAAAAAAGAAGAAAAAAAAAGTGACGAAAATGTCAGTGCAATCAATGAATCACTTTGTCGTACGAGGAGCAAAAAAAGGCGACAGAAATTAAATATGCTGCCTTTATTACTGAAAAAAACCTTGCCGTATCAAACTGCAGAACAAAATCTCACATTTTTTCAAAAAGTAATAACAGATTCTAAATATTGCCAAACATGACAATTGAGTCGGACTAAATGTCAAAAAATTGTTTCTAATGTGTTGTGTCCAATTGAAACGGATCGTATTGTTAATATTATTTAAAATACAAAATTTTGTATTTTTATTGATGAAACGTCCGACATTTCAAATCAGAAATGGATGACATTTCTTGTTCGATATGTCGAGCCTAAAACATTAGATACTCGCTCACAACTAGTTAAATTAATTAATATTGATGCGAGAAATAGTAGCGCGGAAAAATTATTTGAAGCATTTAACACTGAAATGTTGGAATTACAAATTCCATATTCAAATATTGTAGCTTTGTCAAGCGACAATGCATCCGTTATGTAGGGCAAAAATCTATCCTTAAAAAAAAACTTGAAGAAAAGTGTACAAAATTATTAACATTACCATGCCCATGCCATTCCGATGCGTTAATTGCACATACTGCATGTAGTAAAATTCCAGAGTATTGTGAGGAATTTGTAAAGAAAATACCAAATTATATTAGCAATAGCCCAAAACGAACTGCTATTTTCAAGAATTTATTGAATGTTTCCAGAAAAGAAACTGCAAAATTTTAAAGTTGGCCGATACACGATGGCTTTCTCGCCATTCATGTATTGAGAGACTTATTGAATTTTGGAGTACTATTGAGCTTTTTTTAAGAGAAATAGTAACGAGTGAAAAGACAAAGTCTGGCGAATATTTATTATCTGTAATGCAAAATCTTGATGTAAAAGCATACTTATTATTTTTAAAATATATTTTAAATTTTTAATTCTTTTAATGCATTCTTCCAAAGTAACGAAACAAGAATTCAATTATTACAGCCAAAATCACTTCAGTTCCTAATTATAATCTGAAACATTTTATAAAATCGAACGTTTTAAATAATGTAAATAATAATTTCGATTTTTGTAACAAAGAAAATAAAAAATCCTTAATGAAATAAATTTAGGACCTGAATGTGAAATTATCTTAATCAAGTAGTCATACAAGGGCATATAGATGTAGTTGTAAATGTTCGGGAAAATTGTTTAAAATTTTACATAACTACTGCCCAAGATATTTGCAAAAGATTGCCAATTAACGACAATTTTTATCAAAATTAAAAGCTTTCGAATCGGAAACAGCTTTACGTGATGTTAACAGAGAAACTTCGTTTAATGATGTCTCTTCTGTTGCTCAAACTATTGGTGAATTGATGACAACTGTTTGAAGAAAGAATGGTTTGCTTTATATCAAGATATTACAGAAATAGAAAAGATAATTTGCGACTAAATTTTGATGATATGTGGAACAAATTTTTTAATGTTCTCATTAGTATCCCAATTTGAAGTCTCTTTAAATGTTAGATCGATGCCAAATTCAAATGCTGAGGCAGAAAGAGTTTTTTCAATTTTGCCGGATTTAAAAACAAAAAAACCAAATAAACTTTTGTCTGCTAGTGTCAATGCTTCTTGTGTTGTTAAATCAGCTTTGAAAGCGAGAAAAGAATCTGCTGCAGACATAACAATTACCAAAGAACATTTATCTTTAATGTCAGCGGACAAATTATATGCTGCAAATCCCAGAAACAAAAAGTAATTTAACATATATGCTGCAGATGAAAATGAATTACTAGTCCCTGCTCGTCTACTGTACGATAGAATATAACACAATGCCTTAAATAAAATTTATTTTACAGGCATTATATATACATTATTACAGGGATGATATTCACTACATCTATAAATAATAGATGTTTTAAAATCTGTCAAACACTGCCTATTAAACAGTTTATAGCAATTACATCTATACTATGTAAGTGCTACATTTATATTTATTGGCGTGTTAGACATTAAATGTATAACAAATACATGTGTAAAAAACTGTCTGACACACCCTGTGTGTTGGACATCAATCTATAAAAATACCTGTGTAAAAACTGTCTGACACACCCTGTGTGTTGGACATCAAATCTATAAAAAATACATGTGTAAAACTGTCTGACCACACGGTGTGTGGACATCAAATCTATAAAAGTACTTGTGTAAAAAACTGTCTGACACACCCTGTGTGTTGGACATCAAATCTATAAAAAATACATATGTAAAAAACTGTCTGACACACCTTGTGTGTTGGACATCAAATCTATAAAAAATACATGTGTAAAAAACTGTCTGACACACCCTGTGTGTTGGACATCAAATCTATAAAAAATACATGTGTAAAAAAACTGTCGGATACACTTTGTGTGTTGGACATCATATCTTCTTAAGCATACCAAGTAAAATTTTTAATATATTAAAATGTGGTATGATAAGGCTACAGGCGAAGGTCCACATAAAAAAACCTAACGCGCTTTATTAGTGGCACCTCATGGGTAGTGTGGAAGACCACTTTTAATAATAATAAATTATACAATATATTTAATATACGCAAATAACACGCACATTCTAATTTCACAGCAGAAAATGCATTTTTTAAATTGCAATAGCAATTATTTGTAAGACATATACACACACACACACACACACATTCCTTCTGACGGAAGAGACCACCACTTTCTCGCAGCTTCCGTTGACAAACAATATGTACGTTATATTAATGGCAAATAAATTCAATGACAGACAGAAGATATTTATTACGGACAATATTTATTACACGCTTATGCTTTTTAAGCGTAATGTCTAATACTACGGGTCAGATTTGCTATTATAAAAATAAAAAAAAATCTTATTAATCTAATAATAGGGTATTACAATAGGGTATATTTATAATTAAACAACGAGCAATATACATATTATACATACATCTTTATTAATCAATCAGGTAATCAGTAATGTCACATATTCGGCTATTTTTGAAACATTCTCGATCCATTTACATTTGACAATTTGTATCGACGTTTGCTCACGTGCATTCACGTTTCTCACAACAGTGCATGTCTCATCGCTTGTGTTCTTCTACAAATGCATGCGTAACGGAATTATCAATTTTATCTTTAACCGTGCCTGACATGAAACGGATTTAATGTAGCATTACACGATCGATTCGCAAAAAATCCAATTATATCTCTAAACAGAGAATAAGGCGATGTACTCCCGAATAATTCCTTGTCCATCTGTTTTCCTGCTCACTGGTTAACTGGTTGTCCGCAAGCTAAATAATTTGCACAATTAGATTAGTGCGATAATTTTTTATATTTTTAGTAATGAACGTTAATTTCAAGTACCTCGTTCGTCATCTTGCCAAATGAACGCTTCAAACTTTCTTCATTTGCGTCAACAAAAAAATTATCGTAATATTCGTCATAGTTTTCTGCAACTTTATGTCTAGTAATGTCCCGACTGCATAATAATTCCCATGGTAAAAAATCTAACGAAGCAGAGTCGGATTGATTGGTGACACGTTTAAACCAATCCAAAGTTACAACATCGTACTTTCCTTCGCTAAACTTTATGACTGATACCGCTCGTAACTGAAAAAGGAATTTGTTCTATTAGTTCGATAACTATTGGATATATTCAACTTTGAGTTGCGCGATATATATATCTTACCGTTTTATCATTGCCTACTATCACGCAGAACGTTGTTTTCATTGGATTCTGAACAATTCTTGCGCTATGCTGTTGCAGTATTTCTTCAATCTGCTCTTTCGGCAATTCGTCGGTGCCATTAATCACACAAATTTCTTTGCCGTCTAATAGTCGCGTGAGTGGTATTACATTGCTGTACATTTCGCTGTCTTTCCTAGATAGATTGATAGAAAATCATCAGTAACATAATTTCGGTATCTAATATGCTGTCAAATAAGAATAAATTGTTTGTAACTAACCTGGCCTTTTAATTCTGATCGGATCTGGCAAAGCGATGCAGAGGTGGCTGCAATTGATAATTGCGATCGCGCACGGGTTCGAGCCGGCCTGTCGCGACGCGTGAAACACTTTCAGATCTGTCACTGACGCTAGATTAGTATGGATCTTGGTACGATTTCGTGCGATTCGAAAGTGAATTTGTCCACAAGACAGCCTCCTTTACCCACCTACCGATCTAACCTCACGCGATGAGCTCGATTGTTCTTCTAAGTTAAAAAAAAAAGGCAGCCACGAGGCGACGCGTTCCGCGTTTCTGTTACGTTGCTTCCGTAATGCTCTTTCAAATGCTAGATTTTACAGATGTATTTTTCAACAACTCTCGTCAGTCGCTAAATGTATCTGAGATATATTAAAATATTACTTTTCTAACTTCTTCCTATGTATGTATGTATGTATGTATGTATGTCTTTATTTCATATCCCCGTAGGGTTCAAAGGCGTTTTTGCCTAGGAACGTTCCAAACCTTTTATAAACTCTCTACAACATCCTCTTAGCCTACTTATTCTAACTTATACTACTTAACCTAATGGTGTGGATGTGCGCTTCTGCTTCTGCGTCCGCCCACGCCGGCCGCTCGCACACACACACACCCCCTCCGCAAAAAGGACTTCCGTTTCCTCTTGCTTCCGATTTTCAAATCAACCCGCTCCTATTTCCTTCTATCGCTTATCACACATTCTCTCTCTCATTCTCATTCACCTCTCATTCACACCCCTCACCCTCCAGCCCTTCCATGTACTCCCTCCTGCTTCAGTCTTTCTCGATCTCCTCATCCACCATTCTCCCTCCCCCCTCTCTCCCAGCACCCATCTCCTTGCCTCCTGCCAACTCCCCCCTCCCTCGTCCCACTCCCTACACCGTTCCCACGTATGTTCCCACGTCTCCTCCTCTCCCTCGCACAGTCTGCATATCCTTTTCTCCTCCACCTCCCAGTACCTTCCCTCCCTCATTTCGTTCCCCAGTCTAAATCTCGCCACTCTGTTCCACCTGCTTTCCCCCCACCCTTTCTTTAAATACTCTGGTATCCCTTCCTCTTTCACTTCCTTGTACCATTTACTGTATCTGGACTTCTTTATTCTCTCCCATCTCTCCGCTCTTTGCACCTCTTTTTCCCACTTCACCATCTCCTCCAATCTTGTCTCCTCCCCACCTTTTCTCTCCCCCTCTCCCTCCTCCCACAAGCCTCTGTCGCTCAGATACTTCTTCCTGCCCTCTTCCCAATCCGAGAGCCTCCCTCTTCTCCTTGATCTCTCTTTCACTTCCTCCCAGCACAATCTCGCCAGCTCACTTCCTCCACCCTCCTCCAGCCTCCTTCCAAACCCCCACACCCTCCTGCCTGCCCTGCCTCTCAGTTTTTCTCTCTGCAGCTCCTCCCTCACCAGGTACCCCGGCGTCCTCCTGTCTACTCCCAACACCCATCTCAGGTATCTTTCTTCCAGTCTCTCCATCCCCTCCCTTTCTTCCCAACCCCATATTTCCACCCCAACTTCTTCCTATGTTTAATATAAATATCTTCCAATAATTTCCAATAATTGTATATAATTATTACATTAGACATGTATAAAAATATTTTTCTTTATACATAAGAGAATAAGTATAATTTACAAATAAGATATATAAATCTTGTAACATATTTAAGAACATAAATACATATTTATGTATTTATGTTCTTAAATATATTACAAGATTATTTGGTCGTAATTAACTTATATTAATATAAGTTTACCATATAATATGATACATATTATTATATCATACATATTAATGACGGACAGGAAATGAATAATATTAAAGACACATAATATTACATTGTAATAATAGTGTTGTGTGTGTGTGTGTATGTCTTTAATATTATTCATTTCTGTCCGTCCATTAATATATATGTATGATATAATAATATGTATCATATTATATAGTAACCTTATATTAATGTACGTTAACTACGACCAAAATAAATCTTGTAACATATTTAAGAACATAAATACATAATATGTTCTTAAATATGTTACAAGATTTATGTATATTATTTGTTAAATTATATTTATTCTCTTATTTTATAAGGACAAATATTTTATGCATGTCTAATGTAATTATATACAATTATTGGGAATTATTGGGAAGATATTATATTAAACTATGAAGAAGTAGAAAAGTATTATTTTAATATATCTAAGATACATTTAGCGACTGACGAGAGTTATTGAAAAATACATCTGTACATTCACGAGATCCGAAATCGCATAGCCAATAGCCATAGCTCGAGAGAGAAGAAGAAGACAGCAGATCTGTCTATCCTCTTCTAACCGCTAACGCGCTCGAAGCTGGCCGAAACCAGCCGAAGCGCTCGGCTGAGTTTCTGAAACGTAAAGTTGGCATCTCTGCCCATCCCCATCCAAGAGCACCGTTGGTGCTAGAGGGCTAGATCTTGCACCACTGCCCTCGACAGCTCCTCCTCGTTGACCCCCCATTCCTCCTGCCATTCCTGTTCCGGCATTGGCCGTAATCGAATCTCTCCCCCGTCGTGCCGGGGTGAAGAGCGTGTCGACAACTTTGCCGACGAATGGGGGGTCTAGCGTCTTGGTGAGTGGGGGCGCCCAGGGCTTCAGCTTGTCTTGGACAAGCTTATACGGGCGCCCCCACGGGTCCTCCTCTACGCTGTCCAGGAACTCTTTCCAGGCGAGCCCCTGGCCGCGCGTATAGCTCGGGAGAGGTCCTGGCGGGCGGAACGCCAGGTCTCTCCCGCCTTCTCCACCGTAGGGCCGCGTCTCCCGGTGCGCGCCCTCTGCCAAGTTCTCTTGGCCCTCCCAGCGGAGCGTCGAAGTTCCGCGAGTTCTTCGCTCCACCAATAGGCTTGATTTCGGAGAGGGAGACGACGAACCCGAGGCATTGCTACATCGCAGGCCTTTGTCATGATTTTGACGAGGCCCTCGACCTCGCCGTCTATCTCTCCCCCCCCCTATCTCGCCCTCCCTCTCTTTCTCCCAATTGAGGGCGAGAATCGCTGCACCAAAGTGATCCCCGTTCATCTTCCTCAGGGCCCATCTCCGCTTCTGCCTATTCGCGCCACGGCGGCGGGCGAGCACTTCTGGCGGGTGGCACGGACCGTCATCTCTATGTAGAGGTGATTCAGAAAGAGTTTTCTTGGTCCGTGACCACCCGCCAGTCGCATATTTCGCAGGCCACAGGGGGGAGTGGCCCAAGTGAGGTCCTACCACGACCGACGACCCCTGCTGCCGCACGCATGTGCTCTCCTCGGCCCCGAGTTTATGATACTCAGGCCGAAGCCCGCCGCCCAATCTTCCGTGACGCGGCCCCTCCAGTTTGTCTGCGGGGACCCATAACGCTGACTTCGCGTTAAAGTCCCCCGCGACGATGACCCGCCGGACGAGCAACTACGGATGCAATCCTCAAGGTCGGAAAGCAGCCGGCTCGTACTCGGCGGGGGGCCATCTTGGAGGGGCATACACCGGAGCCACAACGGAGATGGACCCTGTGTCTACCATGACATAACCCGCCCCGGCCTTTCTGAGAGTGCAGGGGGGGCCGTCGGTAGGGCCCTCCAGGTGATCGCGACGGAGCCCTCGGTATCCCCCACCCAACAGGTGATTCCGGGGAACTTTGTAGGGCTCCGCAGCGATGCCCAAACCACACCCGGCGCTCTGCCAGGGCCTGACAGAAAAGGTCCTGGGCTGCGCGGGCGTGGTTCAGGTTGGATTGGAGTATCCTCAAGGCCATTTAACGAATGTATCCTGGCCCTGGGATTCCTCCACTCCTTCCCTCACGTCGTCATTCTGCGGGGGAACGATCCCCGCATCCACCGCTCCTTCTGTCACTATCGCAACGGCTCCACCATCGGCGATGACCCCTCTTTGTCCGCGCTCTTCGCAGACTTCTTCGAGGGACCTCTGCCTCTGCCTCCGCCTCCATCTTTTCGGCGGGTTCGGGTTTCTTAAGTTCTCCCCCCCGCCTCCTTCCTCTTCCTCTGGGGCCTTTGCTCCTTTGGGGGTTCCAGTGGAGCGATTACCCCGGCAATCACCTTCCCTCCTTCAGTGACTTTGAAGCCCGTCACTTTGATGTCGGTCTTCTTTGTCGGTTTGGGCTTACTCTTTCCCACCGCCGCCGACTTGTCACTTCCGGGCTTCGCCGCGTCTTTCTTTTCGGCGGCTTTTCCCCCCTTCTTCATCCGGCAGCCTTTGCAAGCTGGTCCCCCGATCCTATGATCGTGAGGAAGCCCCTTGTCCTTGCACACCGCGCAATTCACTGGGGCTTGGCATTCCCGGGCTGGGTGGCTGTCCTCGCCGCACCTATAGCACACCCCGGTGCGATCCGCTTCACTGCGGCATGTCGCCCGGGTATGTCCCATCTCGAGGCACTTATAACATTGGAGTGGCCTCTTATCCAGCATTGTTACCTTCGCTGGCGACCACCCCAATGTTATCTTTCCCTCCCTAACCAGGCCGTTGGCCACGGCCAATGGGCACTTGACCACAGCAGTACATAACCCATTGGCCGCTTTTCTGATCGGCCCGACCTTTATGGTCGTCAGACCGGTGTTGCCCTTCTTTGCGAGGGTCTCGCCGATCTCTATTTCGCTCACCGACTCCTCGAAGTCGGCGACTCTGACGTCTGCCGTCATCGTTGGACGGCCGACCCTAACCCCCTCCTTGCCGGCGAGGGCCTCAGCCATTCTGCTCGCAAGGGCATCGGCCTTCTCGGCGTTGCATTGCCCTGCAATCTCTAAGCTAATGGCCCCTGTCGCCGTTCGCCTGACGTTGGGAGCCTTCGTGATTCCGAGGCTCTCCAACTGTATTCTACTCCTGACGATACCCATGCACTCGACATACTCGTCTGCCGGGCACGTCAGGGTAACCGCCGCCGTACGCGGCACCCTTCTCCTCTTCTTCTTTTCCTGTTGGGGGTGCGACTGGCCTTTGCCTTTGCCCCCCGATTTTACTCCCTGCTCGGGCTTCTTCGTGGCGTCGTTTCTCCCGGCGCTTTTTGCTCGGTCTCGCGATTGAGCCTGAGATTGAAATTAAGATTTCTTCCCTTTACCTTTCCTCCCTCTCACTTGGGTCCATTCCATTTCTTCCGTTGGTCTTGGGCCGCCTTCCGTGGACTTGGTGGCGACCTGTTTTTCCTTTTTCCTCAGTACCTGAGGATGCGTTTCCTTCGCGTTCCTCGTGGGAACGGGAGCAGGATTGGGCGCTTTCCGCCCCAGTACCTGAGAACAGGGTTTATCCCCGGTCATCGTGGGAGCAGTTGGTTCGGCTGTGATTGCGCCGCGGGCTTTGCCACCTTCTTTCCTTTGCCACTCTCAATCTTTCCGACTGAGGCGACAGACATCTCCTTTTTGGCTGGAGGAGGGATCGCCGAGTCTCCCATTCCTCCTCTCTCATGTGTCTGAGGGATCATCGCCCTCATGTTCGTCATGAGCCGCCCCTCTATCTCTACCATCTTCTCCTTGACGCAAGTCACGAGCATGGTCGCTAGCCTCTGCTCCATGCCAGGCTCCTGGCCCGCCTCCTGCCGCGCTGGTACCGCAGGGTCGATGACTACTTCCCTCCTCCCCTGCAGAGGAGGTCTTATCGCTGCCGGTAGGCCCTCTTTCGCGATCGTCTCCATCACTCTGTCTCTCGAGTTCGCTACTTCCTCCTCCTGCTCATCATCTCCTCTGCTGAAGAAGAATTCGTTGTCAGAGGACGACGATGATGTAGGTATCTTCCTTTTCTTCGATGACTTCTCCCTCCTTGGTCGTGCGTTGTCTCCTTCCCCCCGCTGGATCTGCGTTTCCTCCACACTTCATCGTATATCCAGCAGCTCCTGCAGCATTTGTGAGTACTGTGCCTTCACTCCCTGAAGGGCCACGAGCTCTTTCTCCTGTGCGGCTAACCTGCCCCGGAGCGCCTCTAGCTCGGCGTCCCTTTCCAAGCAGGTAGCCGGGTTTTCGTACCGTTGTACGAGAAGGGTTAGAGCGGCCTTTATCTTGGCCGTCGACTTATTAAGTGTACCCTTGTATTCACCTTTTAGTGATCCTGATTTCTCGGCCACTAAATCTATGCCGTTGATGGCTTCGAACACCACCAATGGTAAGACCTCCGCTGGAGCTAAGCTGAGCTCCTCCATAGCTTTTATCTCCTCCACTTTTCTATTATGGGAGAGATTCGCTTGTACGATGGAATCTCTCAGAGTTCTAAGCTCTTGAGCCTTCTCCACCAGCTCCTTCGACGCCTTCTGTATCTGATGGAGGTAGTATCCCCCGTTTTCAGCCAGGCGGTCCCTACCCCCCTCCTGTCCGACTCCTACTAGGGAGGGACAATCTGCCCTTGCCCCTAGCTGGTCTACCCTTTGGACTGCCACCATCAACACGCTTCTGGCCAGTCCCATTTCCTCCCTGCTGGGTCGTGCCGGCCCTTCTGGATTTGTCCCAGCCTCTTCTGTCTCTACGTATTCAACATCAACATCAGAGTCGGAGTGGTCGTCGAGTGAGTCGGGCTCGGAGATTTTGTTCTCCATCCCCCGATCCGACCTCGACCTCGACCTCGACCTCGACCTCGTACCCGACCCCGGCAAGCCCGTTTTTCTCCCTCCTTTCCGCGCCCGCGGCTTCTGCTGCTTCTTACTGCGGCTTTGCGACCTACTCGGTCCGTCGCTTCTCGCAGCCATGTCCCTCTTCTCCTCCAGGGATTGTTTTCCCTTCTTGCAGGTCTTGGCGGTCCTGTTCCTTGTGGAGACGCCGTTATTGCCAGTCCTGTCCTCCTCCTCCTCCGAGCTCGTCTCGTGATTATTGTTTTTGAGTGAGATGTCTGTCATGATTGGATTTGAAACCCACACCCCGCTGCGGTCTTTATGCGGGTGGCCGGGCGCGCCCCACGGCCGACCGGAATCTCTCCCGGCCGACCGTGCCCCGGTGTACTCACCTGGGGACCCACCCATTCCCTCGGGCCCCCGGAAAAAGCATCGGGGGCGCTGTTACCCCGTCTCCGAAGAGACGGAGTCTTCCCACCCCCCGGCGGGACGGCATCCCTGCCCGCCTCGGAGGTGAGGACCAACCCTCCCCGGACCCCAGATCCCCACAAAGGACACTCTCCCGCCCCGCCGGAGCACCGGCGTGCAATGGGCGAGAAGTGTCCCCCCCCCGAACGAGTCCGAATCCCCCGACCCGCTGGAGTATCGGCGTGCAATGGTCGAGGGATCCGGGGCCACCCCGTGGTTTTTTATCGAGGTTTTCCTTCCTCTAGGCCGGCGGGAGGAGTAGAAACTCCCCCCTAACGGTCCCGGCCGACCGGGCGTTTGCACTCGGGGTCGCCTTCCCCTACCGGCGATTGGGACCAACCCGAAGGTCGGTCCCTGAGGGAGTCGCCGGGCTCCCGTTCTTCCCACCGCTCGGTCACGTAGACCGGCGGCAAGAAGGATGGACTCTTGGACTCCGCACCTATCCGTCGAGCCACCACGACGACCTCCACCAGGCCATTGCCTCGTTTGGAGATCATCGGATATGGCCCGCCGGATCCGGCCGGGGAGCCCCCTCACCACGTCAAGGTGGCCCATCACGAGGGGGAGGCCCTACCCTCCCTCCGGGACAGATGTTGGACGAGGCGTTCGACTATTATTCTTTCAAATATCTTCCCGACCTCGTCCAACAGGCATATGGGCCGGTACGCGGATGGGGAATCCGCGGGCTTTCCCTTTTTGGGTAGGAGGACCAGACTGACCTCCTTCCATTTTGAAGGAAACCGACCGACCCTCAGGCAGTTAGTGAAAAGCCTGAGTAGCTGGTCGGTCAGCCCCCCAGCGGCCAAGGTCCAAACCTCGCCGGCAATACCGTTTGGGCCAGGAGCCTTCTGCTTCCTGACCCGGCGGAGAGCTCTCTCCAGCTCATCGGCCATGACCCTCAGTTCTGGGTCCCAGTCCGGGACTTCGACTTCGGGGAAGAGCACTGCTCCTCCCCTGTCGGCAGGGAAGAACGTCTTCATCACCCTGCCGACGAACCGAGGGTCTAAAGTGGCCGTCAGTAGGGGCGCCCATGGTCTCAGCTTGTTGAGTAACTTATAAGGGCGCCCCCACGGGTCCTCGTCTAGTGTCTGGAGGAGCTCCCTTTATGCCCTGGCCTTGACCACTCCTATCGCCTTGGAGAGGTCCTGGCGGGCGGCACGCCAGGTCTCTCCGGCGTCCTCTACGCTGAGTTGCCCGCGCTCCGCGCGGGCTCTCAAGGAAGTCCTCATGGCATGGACGGACGACCGCCGCAGCTCCGCGATGTCGTCCGTCCACCAGTAAGTGGTCTTTCGGGGAGGCTGCCTGCCGACGCGGGGCATTGCAAAATCGCAGGCCCTCGTCATGGGGGCCCCTATGCGATCCGCCTCCGCGTCGACATCTATAACCTCCTCAGCCCCCCTAGCCTCCTCAATAGCCTCCCTTAGCTCTAAGTCCCCCCACGTGAGGGCCAGGATCGCCGCACGTAGGCGATCCCGGTCTAGTTTCCTTAGGGCCCACCTCTTCCGGGTCTTCTCCGTCTCACGGCGTCGGGCTAGCACGTGTGGGGGGGGGGTGACCTGGACCACCACGCCTTGGTCCGACCTGTACTTGCGCCCGCGCGCATCCCCCGATTTCTGCGATGACGGTCGCCAGCTCCTCTTCCATCACCGAGTTCTCGAGGTTGGGGGGCGGTTGGTGGGAGCAGTAACAGTTCTGCCAGTTTGTTTGGTCTTGGCGGAGGCAGGGGTCTTGCTGCCCGACGCCTTGATACCACTGTTGGCTGTTCCTCTCGCCACTTCGGCGAACGTGGGCTTAGGCTTGGCTCCTTGGTTCTTCTTGCCGTTGCCCTTGGCGTTCATCTCCTTCTTAACTATCTGAGAAGCCCCCTCTGTAGCAGGCCGGGCATCATCCTTGCTTTGCCTGCTCATCGGAGCAATTCCCAAACAACCCGTTATCTTCTCCTCTATTTGTGAGAGTCTCCGCTCAAGTTTATCCCAGAGGGAGCTTGTTATTCTCTCCTCTATTAGCTGTTCCGTTGGCGCAGCGTGCTTCGGCGGGACAGCTGTTTCCAACACCCTTGTTCTTCCGCCGATCATGGGCCTGTTTACCGCAGGCATCCCCTCGGTAGCCAGCTCCCTAAGAATGCGTTGCCTGTTTGCTTCGGAGGCGGTTTTGTCCCTCCTCTCCCTCTTAGAGGTATCCACGTACTCGTCCTCCGAGGAGTCCGGGATTACGTTCAGTCGCGCTCTTCTTCGTGTGCATTTATTGGTAGCCGGGGGAAGGGGGGAGGGGCGTCACATCCATCAGTTCATCCCTCCTTGAGGGCAACGCTTTCTCGATTAGCGCTTTCAATCTAGCTTTGTCCTCCCTTAGTACGGCCATCTGGGAGCGGAGCTCTTCCAGTTCCACGTCCCTTTCGATCTCGCTCGTCTGGCCGTTGCGGCTCACCAGATGCATAACAGCCGCTGTGATCGTGGCTGCCGCGTCGATCAAATGGCCATGGTCTGTACTTTCTATGCTCTTCGCGGTCGAGCACACCTTGTCAACGACGCGAATTGCCTCCAATATCCTACTCGGAAGGTCGTTTGTAGGAGCATCCCTGAGTTCTTTCAGTTCTCCGCCTCGCGAACCTTCCTATTCCTCGACAAGTTGGCCGGCTCTGACGGGTTGATCAACTCGCGAAGTCTCCGCTCCTCATCCTCTCTCGCCTTCGCCTTTGCTCTTCGCCTGGCTTTGAGGACCTTCTTATCCTCATATTCTCCAGTAGTTACTGGCCTCCCCCCTGGCCTTCTTTCGGTGTCGGTGTCTTTGGTAGACGTGTCCGATGTCGCGGAGGCCATGGATTCGTCCTCGTCTCCGGACTCCACGTTCACGGTGGACTCGGTGGAGTTCGTCCTCGTCGGGGTGGTATCAGCTTGCGCCAAGAAGCTCCTAAACTCCCTCATGAGCCTGTCCACCTCCGACTCCCTCTTAAGAGCGGTAGAAATGGCGAAGGTTGCTTTCCCTTCCTTACTCGTTGAAAAGGCGCCGATATCCTGATCGTGCCCCAGCGAGGAGGACCGTTTGGTCCTCTCTCGTGCGCACGCAGGTCCTCGGGCGGATTGTTTGACAGTCCTAAAAGACCTGTTACGCGCCGCTTCCTTCGCGGTGCTGTGCTCCGCCATCTCTTTATGTTCGAAGTTTGTAGGATACATTTCTGTTTGGTTTCCGCTCGCCACTGCGGTCTTTATGCGGGTGGCCGGGCGCGCCCCACGGCCGACCAGAATTACTCCCGGCCGACCGTGCCCCGGTGAACTCACCTGGGGAGCCACCCATTCCCTCTGGCCCCCGGAATAATCATCGGGGGCACTGGGTCCATGCCCCCTACTCGCTTGTGGAAGAAGACTTTCCCACCGGCTTTCGGGGGGTCTCGGGCTCCGACCCCCGGGACTCCGCAACGGGTGCCGCCACGCGGGGGGCCCCACGGACGGTTGGGGCCAAGGGTGTCACCCCACCCATGGCCTTGCCCGCCGTGGCGACCAGCGGTAATTCTCGAATCGCCGGCCGAGGTATCCTCCGCACCGACGACTCCTCCGACCCCAGTGGCCGGGTTCGAGAGGGATGCGATCCCCGACCACCGGAAGTCCCATGCGCGCCGCTGGTCTGTTTCGCCCGGCGGCCAGACCCGCTGGCCCTGACCTCGAAATAAGTCCGAGCGGCCCGACGAGTCTTTCCCACCCAGGTAGTCCGGCCCCAACCTCGAAAAATGCTCGAGCGGCCCGGAACTACCCTCCGTGTTGGAGACACCGTGGGACCACGTCCCTGGTGTGCAAGTTTCCAACACGGGCCTCCCCTCCGGTCGTCCCGGCACCACGTACCGGGACTCCCGAAAGAGGTAACCCTCTTAGGGTTACCGGTGCTCCGGCAGGGGAGATGGGGTAACCCCCATCTCCCCTGCCGGAGCACCGGCGTGCAATGGGTAACGAGATGGGGTCGTCCCACCCCCTCGGCGAGACGGCATCCCTGCCCGCCTCGGGGGGTGAGGACCTCCCCTCCCTGGATCCCCAGAGACCCCTACAGCGCACCCTCCCGCCCTGCCGGAGCACCGGCGTGCAATGGACAAGAGGGGCCTTTTTTTACGTGAGGAAAATCTTTAAAAGACCTACCCTTCCCCGGGCCGGGGCGGGCGTGTGCCGGATTCTCCGGGCCGTTCCCACTTACGGGGGAAGCGACGTGGGAGGCCTAAGCCTCCCTCCGTACGCCCCCAAGGGTCGGCCCACAGCCTACCGGCTAAAACCCACACGAGTTACAGTCACTGCGCTATGAAGGGGGGGGGGCTGGGTACCGCACTGATCACTTCCGCCCCCCCCCCACGCCAGCCCTTAAGGGGCTTCCCTCCTGAGAGGCAAAGTGCCTCTCCGTCCTGAAGGGACAGAAATCCTAACAAGTGGAGACTGGGGGCAACTAACCCCAGTCTCCACCCCCCCCCCCCACTCTGGGGGTGCTAGGTCCTCGGGGGGTGCCCGAGGATGACCAGCTGTAACGCGTGGCGGGCCCGCTCCACGCGCCACCCCCAGGCGGTAGAGGAGAGGGGGAAACTCCGTCTCTATTCCCCCCAACGACGAGCCATCGCGAAATGCCGGGGCAACCAGTCAGGTCTTGCCGTTCGGAACTGCGACCTTCGGAGAGCGCCCCGGCACCGGTCAGGCCCGCCGCCACGGAGAACCCCTCTTCCCACCGCGCTCTCCTAAGAGGGCAGGGAGCTCGAACCCAGGAGCTTGTCCCAGGTCCCGACTCCCCTGAGGGCCGGGGGGAGCACTCGTGGCAGGGACCCCTTAGGGACCCCGCCCCAGCAACCCCCCGGCCCTCAACCTACCGCCGCGAGCTGCGCCCGCGACCGAGTGGGAGGAGGCACCCTCGAACTAAGATTCGAGGGCCCTCGTCCCCCCTTCCCGTCCCCTTCTCTTCCGCGCACCCCCCCCCCATCCAATGCTCGGCCGGAGCCCTCGCATCAGCACACAGCGGGCACCTCGGAGACTCCGCCTCACAATGGACAGCCCGGTGTCCCACACCTCCGCAGCGATAACACACGCCGCCGCGGTCCACCGGGGAGGTGCACCCTATTCGGGTGTGCCCCAACCTGTGGCACCTAAAGCACCTCAAGGGGCGGGGAGGCAGAATTTCCACGTGAGACCTTGCCCACTCCACGTCGATCCCTCCGTTCTTGACCGCCGCCAGAGCGGCGGTCATTGGGCATTGTGCCCATACAAATCGCGCGCCGCGGGGAGACGTTCGGACCGATGCGATTTTTATCTCCCCAGGAAGACAGTTACCCGCCCTCGACAGCGCGTCCCTCACTTCCTCCATCGCTATCGAGTCGTCCAGCCTCCCCACACGCACATCCGCGTGCTTGGAGGGCCGGGCGACCCGAACGAATCTTCCTCCGATTTCCTCGCAAAGACGGGCCGCCAAGCGGTCTGCCTTTTCCCTAGCCTCTTCACCGGGGATCTCCAAAAGGAGAGCCCCGGTGACACCTTGGCGTATCTGCATTCTCCCCCCTTCTCGAATACCAATATCCTCCAGAGAGATTCTCTCCCTGGCGGTCCGCAACACCGAGGCATTCGTCTCCGTCCCCCCGAGCAATACCGTGATCGACACGGCCGCCATGCTCGGAGGGATCGGAATCCGCGCACGCGCTCTCCCCCTCATTGTTCCGGGAGTCCCAGCCGAAGCTGGAGTCCTCTCTGGTCCCCCCTTCCGCGGTACTTTATTGCTCCCCGGCCTCCCGGTCCTCACCGCCCCGGCATACGTCGAGGGGGCAAGGGACGGGGGAGCTCCCCTCGTTGAGGTGGAAGGAAGGGACTTAGTCCCTGTTTCTCCTCCCTATTACCAACCGCCCTTTCATCCTTGAAGAGACGGCGTCTCTCATCCTCCTTCTCCAGGGCAGTCCGTCTCTCAGTTCTGGCCTTTATAGCGGCCACCTCCTTCACTAGAGATGACACCTTGTCGTCGAGAGTCTTAAAGAGCCTCTCCAAGGCCCCCGACTCCTTGACCGGCAATTCCACTGAGACCTCCTCAGTCTGTGTGGCAGTACTGTTCTTAGGCGCGCTGTCCACCTCCATCTCCGTAGGCAAGCCTCTTTCCTTCTCTCTATACTCCAACTCCCTCGTCTTCAGCTCCTCCATCATCTTGTTCAAACTTTCCTCCTTCTCTTGGATCTCTCTCTCCCTTCGGTCGAGAACGTTATGTGCCTCATCTATCGTTTTTTGTATTTCTTCCTTCTCTTCCCTTATCAATCTCTGTGCCTCCTCCTTCATCTTTATCTTCATTTCTTCCGCCCCTTCCGTCACCATTCTATGCACCTCCTCTCTGTTCTCCTCTTTGAACTTCGTCACTATGTTACCTATCTCTTTCTCTTTGGCTTCGCATTGAAGGCGTAACGCCTCGACCACCTCCAACGCGGCTTCTATATCCAAGGGGAATTCCTTATGGATCTCTTTCTTCTCATAGGCCGCTCCGATCCGCCCCGTTAAGAAGAATTCAGCTCTCTCCGCCATGACCCTTGACGGTGGTCGTCGCCTTCACCTGAGCCCTCTCCCAAGCCTGTGCCTCCTCCATCTCCCTACGTTCTTCCTCACTCATTTCATAATTTCCCGCGCCGTAAGTTCGCGCCTTCTTGTTCGCGGACTACTCAATTGGCGGCGATACTTTCCTCGCGTTTTTCTGGTCCTTCTCTCTCTCTTTTCCCCTTCCTTTTGCGGGAGAGTTACTCAAGGGGAGGTTCGCTGTTGTGCTTTTCCTGGCACGGGCCTCCAATGCTGCCTCCAACTTCGATATAATCTCCCGTCTTTTCTGGCTCAGTGTCTCCTCCGCCGAGTCGCTTTCGTATTCGGAGTCTTGCTCCGCTTCCTCCCCGTAAAACAATTCGTAGGCCTCAGGGAACTGTTCCATGACCCTCTCCAAAATCTCCTGCTTAGAGCCGACGTGCCCCATCTTCTCGACGGCGATCGCAATTTGCGCCCCCAGGCTCTCCGCAGACCCGGAGGTTTGCCCGTCACTTGATAAAGACGAGGGGTGGACCGGGACAGTATCCCCCCCCCCCCGCCGGCCCCTGGATGTCCGATCACCCTGGGGCGGTACGTTCTTCTTTGTTCCTTTGCCCATCATGTTTATTTTAAAAGGTTTTATTTCGGGGTTTTCCTTCCCCTAGGCCGATTGGCTCCCAAGCCTATCGAGCCCGGCCTGCCCGAGTTAGGGTTCCCCGGGTTCGCCACACTCGTTGTCGACGACGTCCCCGAGAGCCCCAACGAGGGACCCCCAGAAGCCGCCGCCGACCCCTTGGGGCCGCCGCCCCCCGGCCCCACCGACCGGAGAGCCCCGCCATCCCCCCCCTCCCACGCAACGACGGGGGACCGGCCGAGCTATGCTCGATCCCGACCCCCGCCGCCCGCCGGAAGGCGGGGCACAGGGCACCCCGGCCAGCGCCGACCGACGGGCTCCAACACTTGTCGCCGGCCCCTTCGTCCGGCGACAAGACACCACCGGCCCTAATCCGGGTCCCTTCCGGACGGCCCGGGACGGACCCGGTGGGTCTTCCCTCCCTGGGCCGCCCGATCCCGACCTCGGATCATTTCCGAGCGGCCCGGGCGACCCCCGGCGGACCCGCAATCCCAGGACCTGCCGGAGCACCGGCGTGCAATGGTCCTGCGATTGTTCCCCCATCCTGCCGGAAAACCGGCGTGCAATGGATGGAGGAAAGTTCCACTCAATCCCGTGGCCGGCGGGAGAATCAAAATCTCCCTAACGGTCCCGGCCGACCGGGCGGTTGAAGTCAGGGCCGCCTACCGGCTGTTGGAGTCTGGATGGCCGAAGCCTGATCCAGACTCCTAAGCAGGGCAGCCGGTCCCCCGGTTTTCTGTCTGGGTTTTCCCTTCCCATAGGACGGATGGGTCACGGAGCTAAGCTCGTCCCTTACGGCCCCGTCCGGCCGGACAGTTATTTATAGAGGTAGTCTGCCTCGCGAGTCCTCGAAAGGACTCCCCGGTCTCCGCCAGCCCGAAGACTGACGGAGATTACGGTGCTGGTGTGCTCGGGTACCTCGGGTTCGCAAAACCCGTATCGGGGAAGCCCGGAAAGCCCTCAGTTGGGCCCCCGGAGGCATCTCCGACCCCTGCGGGGGAATTCCTAGTCCGACCTGACCAACACGGCCCTTTACACTCTTTTCCACCCTCCCCTCCTAACCCCTCTACCCAGCTCTCCCCTCCTATTCCTCCCTCTCTTCTCTCCGTCACCACTCTCTGGCATCATTTGCTTTCGATCGTCCCAGCCGCAGCATCATACAAAATATCACGCCTCTGCAACGCACCCTTTCCAACATTATGCCTCTAATGCCCAAAACCCACATTGTCCATCTGCCGGCATCTAACTCAACACATTTGCGCTACAATCACAACAATTCATTCCTCGCACGATTCAATACCTTATTGTTTTCACCCGTATACAATGCGCGTTTCCTATGAAACTTCGTCACCATCTTATTCCTTTGCGTGCGACTCATTAAGCCCTTACATTCACTATCCTCCGCTTCAACATTTTCCTTTCAAATCATACAAATTTTACACATCCTCTTACTGGCGTTTTTCAGGGACGTACCCAACCCTTTACAAAACATACACCTTCCTAACCCGACGATTACGGCGTTTTACACTCTTCTCCTCCCTCCCTTCCTCGCCCTCTACCCTAATCTCCTTCCCCATTCCCCCCTCTCCTCACTCCATCTCCACTCTCTGGCGCCGTTCTTTTCCGTTCATTCTCAGTCGCCGCATCATACAAAATGTCACGCATCTACAACGCAATCTTTCCAACGCAATGCCCTCATGCTCAAAACACACAGTGTCCATCTGCCGTCTTAATCAACACATCTTCACTACAATCCAACACAATTCATTCTTACTTTTCCCCCATCCCATCTCCTCCCCCGATCCACCCTCTCCTTGCTCCGTCACCACTCACCAGCGTCAATTCTCTCCCCCCCTCGCTCGCCAACCCTCCGCAAATGCACCTATCACCCTCATCAGCCCCCCCGACTCCCGACTCCTCTCCATCTCTCCGCTCCCCCCTGCGGTCTTCTCCTCATCCTCCTGCTCTCTTCTCCGCTGCGCCCCCTCGTCTTCTCTCCCCACTGGTCCCCCGATCTCAACTCAAACTCCGCCTGAAAACCTCTCGAATGAATGAGTGAATGAAAGCTCCTTGACTTCTCGCTCCCTTCCTTCTCTCTTCCCTCCTCCTCCTTCCGTGGCCACCTCTCTCCGTCTTCTTGCCATGCGGCGGCCGATCTCTCAGCTCACGCGCGCTCGGCACCTCTTCTCCTTACTCGTTCTCCCCTCCTTCGCCTTCTCACCCTCTCTCACCCTCTCTCACCCTCTCTCTCTCTCTCTCTCTCTCTCTCTCTCTCTCTCTCTCTCTCCCCTTTCTCCCTTCCCTTTCTCTCTCTCTCCCTCTTGTCTACGCTGTCGGCCCCCAGTCCTCTCCACAGCCCTCGACTCTCGGCTCGCCTCGATCGTTCGATCGCTCGATCGATCGATCCGTCGCGCCGCCTCCCAGCTCCCTTCCTCACCAGTCGCACCACCATTAGCAGGCCCTCCGTTTTGGGGGACGTCGCGGACGCAATATTAATAAGTTCCCGGGCGTCCCTCTTAAACGTAGAGTTGGATACCCGTGGAGTTTTAGTGGGTAAGAATCCCACACTCCTCTCACTCCTCTCCCCGGAGGGTGAGGGGGTCTTTCCCTCTCTACCACCAGAGGGGAGCTACTGGTGGAAACCTGTCCGTCAGGACAGGGATTCCAGTAGCTTAGAAGATTTCTCCACGTAAAAAAAAAAAAAAGGCCCTCCGTCTCGCGTCATATCGATCGATCGCCCGATCGATACTCCATGTTATCACTCGACGCTCGACTCCCTCATCTCGTAACATGGTCTGCCGACCATCCGCTTCCCCTGCCTCCTCTCGTCCCTCCGAGTATGCTCACCTCCCCCCGGCCGTTCCGGCGCCTCCACGCCGTCACGCCCGGCAAGCCAGCCCCCTCGGCGCACCTCCATCTTCTCTCCTCTCTTTTCTCTTCCTTCTTCTCCCGTCTTGGACCTTACTCTTCTCTCTGCCTCTCCCTCCAAAATCACACCGTCATCCTAACCTCTTCCTTCCTGGCCTCCCTTTCTTCAGCAGTTTCTTGACGCCCCTCCTCATTCTCACCCTCGCCTCCACTCACTCGACCTCCTTTCAACCTCCTTTCCGCCTTCGTTTGACCCCCCACCCTCGCTCACCCCCACAACACCCTTTATCAACACCCAAACTTCCCCTGCTTCTATCCGTGTGCTCTCCCGCCGAGGGCTACAGGGGAACCCACCAAAAATATTAATATAAAAGTGATTTGGTCTTTCTATGTTCAAAAGGTAAAAAGTTTAAAATGGTGGACATGAAACTTTAATAATTTATAACTCGAAAACGGTAAGAGATAGAGAGATGGGGTTTCTTTTGTTGTATTCAGACAATTAAGGACTATATTTTAGGTTGTTCAAAATTTTTGTGTTTTATGGATTTCCGTAATTTTTATTTATATCTCGGAATTAACAAGAGATATGAAGTGAGCGTTTTTGTAGGATTAATTGACATGCTCTTCTGAGTAATTATAGTGGTTTTATTAATTATTTTTATCACTGATTTTATAATAAACTTTATTGTTAATTAGCTTCTTTTGAGAAATAGGAAAATAATTTATTTCCGAAAGTTGTTTAACTTTTCATGGTGTCTCCAATAGTCACATTAATTTGGTCTGATAATAAAATTTTAATTGTTTATAACAATTATGCACAGTGAAGGTATCGTGAAACAATTATTATTTATTGTAATAATGTTCTTTAGGCGTGAAAGATTGTCTCTATAGTTAATTTATTTTTATTTAATCGATTTCCTTTTAATTTAATTTTATTAACGCGTCTATACCGAGCATACTCTACTTTCCGTTAGATCCACAGGTCAGAATGGATTTATATTACATGAAAAATCTCGCGATGGCTATATTAGCAATAAATAGTAATAAACAATCAATTGTAAAGATAATTTGAAGGAATTTAACGGTTTAATAATTGTTTGTCCAAGATTCTAGAGTTTATTCATGAAGATAGGCTTTGTTACTAGGCGGCGGCTTAAGGCGGCCATTTCCCTGGTTAATTCATCATCTGTTTTACGAACGCGTTTTAACTAAACAACTGTTTTATACTATGCGTGTGCTGTGACAGTTTATAATGGTTAGGTTGTAACCGGACACGGCCAGTTTGAGGCTCGGGATGCGCAATATGTCTGCCTTTTCACGGTCGCCACTCGGTTCACCTTCAACCCACCGAGAAGGATGTGGTAAGTATTTCGCGAATTCTCAAATTAATCAATTAAACTGCTTTCAGGTTCCAGGTATCGCCGTAGCTGCTCCCAGGATGCCCGCTTCACCGTCGCTCAGGATCGCCAACGATGGACTTCGGTGGACCGACAACGATGGATCAAGTGAGTATCAGGTAGGTATAATTCAAATAATTCTTGCCTGGTTTTATTAATTAATTAAATAATTTATTTTATTCCTTTTCTTAACCACAGGTTGTTCACAGATGTTAATCGCCACGAACGGTTGCGCGTAATCTCCTCTTTCGTATCGTGAAGATTCACAACTCGCGATGCTTCGAGATTATTCCGAGTATCGACGGACTTCGAGAACGATGTTTAATCGCAACGAGCACAATCGCTCTTACGCCTAACGGCGTTGCTAATTGATGTTAGATGGTAGCACAGTACCTCTCACTATTGTAACTAGTGAGTACTTAACGCTGTACGCGGGCGTCACCGGTTGTATTGGATGACGGCGGCACTTCGAGAATGTTCGCGTGACTAGAATATTCTAAGTCCCGAACTCCCTACTCGCGCTCGCAGCGTGTTGCCGCTCCGACGATCCCCGATAGACTGCCCAGAGCTGTGTTCCTCTCTCGGGCTCCCCACTTTCCGCGCGATGCCTCCACTCCGCGCGATCTCCCTCGAGAACGTTCGCCTACGGCGTAGAAGATCACACGATCCTCCGGTGCAAACGTTCTGGAAGGTTTCGGTGGAAGTTTCCACCGTCAGTACACTTCTCGAAGGGCCCCGCTCACGGTGCCGCTGCACCAGGTTTCGACGTTCCGCCGTTTTGGCTCCACGTCGACGCCGACCTATGCGCAACCCTTCGGGGAGGCTCCCGATCACGATTCCGTGTGATTTCCCCGGAGATGATGTCCGGGTGACATCGAGGGTGTCGGCCGTTGACGCCGACCTTATAGCCGCGATTCTACCGACCTAGTACGCATCTCCCGGTACCGCGTTCCCGGGGAAGATGTCCCTGTCGTGATTTCGCTCGTTCGCACTCGGAGCATGACGCCGACCCGATATTCGCTTATACCAGGTATCGCTCTGTTCGACAATACCGTCTTGCCTCGGAGATGACTTTCGGATCGCTATTCCGTACCCCGCTGTCGCAACTTTGACGCCGATCCGTCCTTTCCGTTTACCAGGTCCCTTATTTCTCGAAACTTCCGACTCTTCTCGAAGAAGAGGTCCCCGTCGCTACTTTTTTACCGCGTCGACGGACTTCGACGCCGACCCGCGCGTCGTTCCTACCAGGTTCCGCGCTCCTCCCCTGCATCGAATGTTCTCGGAGAATACGTTCCGTTTGCTCGTTTCTTTAATCTTACTCGGACTTTGACGCCGACCTACGGAGGATGTGCCCCAGGTATCGAGCGATGGATTTGTCGTGTTTCTACCTGTGGCGGACGTCCTGTTTCGTATTTTACGAACGCGCCAACATATTTCAATGCGGATCTGTTCGGGCGGTGTACCGGGTGTTTGGACTTTCTGCCGCATGCTCGCGACGAAGATTACGTGTGGCTCAAGCCCTTTTTTACTCGCGCCTTTTATCAACCGATTCGCGCGTAAACTACTTAAACGAAAACTTATTGCTTGAGCCGACTTTAAATCAAATAAATATTTGAATCGGTCTTAATACTTGACGCTCGCTGCGTCGAACTATCTTTAAGTGCCTTTATGGCCAAACTCTCATCTCTAACGAAACTTATAACGCGACTTATATCACTATGAATAATATTTCTTAAAACTAAATCTTATGTACTAGTTTGCGCCGGACGGGGTCATCACGCATTGCCCTACGTCCTCGGAGCGCCTCCGCGTGCGGAGTTCAGGCTTCCTCGCCCGAGGTTGAACCCTGGTCCGGGCTCTCGAACTCCTTACCGTGCTCGGTCTCGTGGTCAGGCGTTTCCGCCCGAGCCGGAGAATCGCCACGAGCTCCCTGGCCGGTTGTTCGCCGCGTCTGGCGTCTCGTGTCGGATGCTGTCCGCCGGAATCCTATTTAATACTATCATCGGGGATATTGGTATTGTGGGGCGCGGCCTCTTAGCGAGCGGTCGCAAGGTTAGACAATATTATATTTTAACATTGTTTTCAGATGCTATGCAGCAAGGCAATGGAGAAGAAAAATTTTATGCGGCGGAATCCTATTGGCGACTGTGTCGTGAGACGTGACAAGGGGTCCCAGCACAGACCCCTGCGGAACACCGCACTCGATCAGTTTGATCCTGAGGATCCCCTCCCTGTCCACGTACATTAGGCCCCTGCCCTGAAAGTAGTCCGCTATTACGCGGATGAGATAGGAAAGGACATCGAAGAACAATAGAGCCCTCCCTATGATCTCCCAAGGAAGGGAATGCGCACGTCAAAATTGACGCCTAGCGCTGCCCATCCCTCCCTCGTCATAGCCTCCATGCGGGAAATGACGCTCAGTATGGTATCGATAGTTGACCTCCCCGCACGGAAGCCCCACTGGTCGTCGGACAGATTGCGACCGTTCCTCCGGGACAGATGCCGGACGAGGCGTACGGCAATGATTCTTTCAAAAATCTTGCCCACCTCATCCAGCAAGCATATTGGCCTGTACGCGGCCGGTCGTCTGCCGGCTTTCCGGCCTTTGGCAGGAGAACAAGGCTGGCCTCCTTCCATCTACTGGGGAACTGACCGACCCTCAAGCACTCGGAAAATATCCGGCGCATCCGGCCGGTCAGTCCCCCCGCGTCCAGGCTCTCCCTGAAACTCCGACAGGGCCAGGGGCTTTCCCCTTTCTAATCCTGCGGAGGGCCCTCGCCAGCTCTTCCTCTGTGATCCCCAAGCCGTCGCGTCGTTCCATTCCGGAGCAGGTAGCTCTGGGAACGCAACCTCTCCACCTCTGTCGAAACAACACGTCTACAACCCTACCGACGAATTGGGGATCCAGAGTCTCCGTAATTGGGGGCGCCCATGGCCTCAACTTGTCAAGGACAAGCTTATAGGGGCGCCCCCACGGATCCTCATCTAACGTGGCGAGAAGCTCCTTCCAGGAAGCCTCCTTGGCCGCCCTAATCGCCCGGGAGAGGTCCTGGCGGGCAGCACTCCTATAGCGACTCTCACACCTCATTGGCCGGGATACGGAGCGATGGAGAGACGCCTTAAGACTCACACGCCAGCGCCGCAGTCGCAAGCGTGCGCACCTACAACGGCCGAAACGACACTCGTACCTCGTGTCTCGATAGTAACGGACGGATTACTTTTACGTTCTTATAGTCGGGCATAACGTACATTCGCATAGTGTTCACGATAATTCGCGTAATACATATTGTACGCGAGGTCCGTGACCTGTTTCATTACCGAGTTAGTTACTCGCCAGTGTAAATACTAAACTGTACATACTTTGTGATACGTTCTTGTAAATATATGATTGTCTGATAACCCGAGTCATTACTTGAGCACGCGAACCTGACCGGCCATCACGGCCTATAGTAGAATTCGTGCACCGCGAATCCCTACAGTGGTGACCAGCCGACGTGAGTTTTGCCACGCGACGTAATTTCGCCGAGCGAAGTGATTTTCATCGCGCAGCGTGATTTTCACCGGCCTGTTAACACGCATATCACGTACCGCGGACATTCTGGAACGGAACGAGATCGCCGGATCGCACGCGGATCCCGCGTGGATCACGTGATAGAGACACACGTACACAAAAACATCACGCGACGAGCGAGTGCGCGTGTTTTCGAGACGGGTGATGCCCCTCACACATTCACCGCGAAGGACAACGCAAACGGACGACGACGCACCACCGCCACCGCACGATCACATACCACCGCCGAGCGACCAAGTGCACGCATCAGGCTCCACGACCCCCGGCATCCACAGCGACGGGACCGGCAACATGGCCCACGGCGGAAACGACCCGCTCAATGGAGGACAATTCGACCCACCAGAGGAAAACGGACACGAAGGACACGAACTGAACGCAGTAAAGGCGCTCAGGTTGCCGCAACCTTTCTGGCGAAACAACCCCGCCAGATACTTCACGGTAGCGGAAATGACATTCGCATTACACAGAGTCACATCTGACGACTCTAAGTACAGGAATGTCGTAATCCACTTGGACGCTGACCTCTTAGGACTCGTAGGCGACATTATAGACTCACCACCCGCGCACGGCAAATACGAGGCGCTTAAACAGCGTATCATAGACAGTCTTTCAGAATCGCAGGAAACTAGGTTAAGACGTCTTCTGCGAGGACAGGCGATGGGCGACGAGAAACCGTCGGTGTTCCTACAGCGACTCCGAAACCTGGCCGGAGGGCAATGCAACGACAGCGTACTGCGCAGCCTTTTCATGGAGCAAATGCCGGAGCACATGCGGGGAATATTAGCGATTAGCCAGCTGGACGATCTAGCCACGATAGCTACACAAGCCGACCGGATAGCCGAGGTAACACGCCCACACATAGCTAACATAAATCAGGCATCCGTAGGTGCAGTCGCACTGCCGCAGGACATACCCGCACCCAGTAAAGCCCACCCGACGGCACCGGGGAATCCCGGGCCAGCAAGCGACATCGAGGGACTGCGACTCGCGATCGAGGCGCTTACGCGAAAATTCGAACGCACAATGCGAGGACGCAGCCGGAGCAGAAACCGAGGAGGCAATCGCAGCCGTTCGACTACACCACACCAGAAGGACGCACAGAAATACTGCTATTACCACAGGAAGTTCGGCGCGGACGCAATAAACTGCCGACCACCTTGTTCCTGGATCACAAAAAAACAGATCCAACAGGAATACTAACCCCGCCGGCGAGCGTCGCGGCCGCCGCCGGCAAACCGATTCCCGCAAGACGACTTCTCGTAACCGATAAAAAAACAGGAACACGGTTTTTAGTAGACACGGGAGCAGACGTATCAGTACTTCCACAGGAATGGGCTCACCGCGCTCTCCCGACCGATCGATTTTTATACGCGGCGAATCACACAATAATACCCACATACGGAGAGAAGAAACTAACTCTAGATCTTGGACTACGGCGCGAATTCAACTGGACGTTCATCGTAGCCGACGTAACAATACCTATTCTAGGGAATGATTTTCTACACGAATACAATCTCCTTCCAGATCTCAGAGGACGACGATTATTAGACGGCACAACCAGCCTAACCACAAGAGGAAGATGGACGAGAAAAGGCATATCAGCACTTACAACCATTGATTCCGACAACGAGTACCACGAAATACTTCGTAAATTCATCGAGGTTACGAGACCGAGCAAATTCAAGGAACCACGACACCCCGTACGACACCACATCATAACAAGAGGACCGCCTTGCACGGACCGTGCACGACGACTATCACCGGAAAAGCTGCGATTCGCAAAAAAAGAAATCGAAGCTTGGATAGCAGACGGCATCCTCAGACCATCCAGCAGCCCTTATTCAAGCGCACTGCTGTTGCGAAAGAAGAAGGACGGAACGTGGAGAATTTGCGGAGACTACCGCGGATTAAACCGAATAACTCGATCGGATATGTACCCAGTACCGAATCTCAGAGATTTCGCACACCGACTCCACGGATGTACAATATTCACAACGCTTGATCTTGACCGCGCATATTTCAATATCCCAATGGCACCCGAGGACCGAGAGAAGACAGCAATAATTACCCCATTCGGACTCTTTGAATTCAACGTAATGCCTTTCGGACTGAAGAATGCAGCACAGTCATTTCAACGTTTTATGGACAACGTATTACGTGGATTGGACTTTTGTTTTTGCTACTTGGACGATATAATAATCGCATCACGTACACCTGAAGAGCACAAGAGACATCTTGAAATAATCCTAGCAAGACTACAAGCACACGGCCTCACACTCAAGCCAGAGAAGTGTGTTTTTGGGAAACCAGAAGTTGAATACTTGGGATACCTAGTCACACCCACGGGAACGAAGCCACTGGAACACAGGGTTCGAGCAATTATTGAATACCCGAAACCAACGAATATTTCTGAACTCCGTCGATTTCTCGGAATACTCAATTTTTACAGATCGTCTATTCCCAAGGCAGCTGACACACAGGCACCACTCCACGCGCTCACCGCCGGAGCCAAGAAACGAGACAAAAGGAAAATAGAGTGGACACCGGAAACAGACGACGCTTTCGACAAATGCAAAGAGCAACTCGCACAAGCCACTATGCTAGCGCACCCAGCCGAACGAGCACAACTCATGCTAGTGACCGACGCTTCTGACACAGCCATGGGAGCCGCACTAGAACAAGTCATCGATGGGAAACGACAACCATTAGGTTTTTTCTCAAGGAAGCTGACACCAACACAGGCGAGATATAGTACATACGACCGAGAGCTACTAGCAATCTACACGGCAATTCACTACTTCCGATACATGATCGAAGGCAGGGACACGGTGATTTACACAGATCACAAACCGTTAACCTACGCTTTTGACCAACGACCAACTAAAGCCTCACCAAGACAACAGCGACACTTGGACTTCATAGGCCAATTTACCACGGATATACGCCACGTGGCGGGACTCGAGAACAACGTAGCCGACTTCAATCGCCCGGTCGGCCGGGACCGTTAGGGGGGAGTTGCTACTCCTCCCGCCGGCCTAGAGGAAGGAAAACCTCGATAAAAAACCGTGGGGTGGGTCTCGAATCGCTCGACCATTGCACGCCGGTGCTCCGGCGGGGCGGGAGAGGTTTTCGCTGGGGTCTCTTTGGGGATCCGGGGTGGGAGGTCCTCACTCCCGAGGCAGGCAGGGATGCCGTCTCGCCGAGGGAGTGGAAAGACCCCCGTCTCGCAACCCATTGCACGCCGGTGCTCCGGCAGGGGAGACGGGGGTAACCCTCTTTCGGAAGTCCCTGTACGTGGTGCAGGGACGACCGGAGGGGAGGCCCGTGTTGGAGACTTGCACACCAGGGACGTGGTCCCACGGTGTCTCTAACACGGAGGGTCGTCTCGGGCCGCTCGGACGTATTCCGAGGTCGGGGCCGGGGCGACCTGGGTGGGGAGATCCGTCGGGCCGCTCGGACTTATTCCGAGGTCGGGGCCGGCGGGTCTCGCCGCCGGGTGCAAGAGACCGGCGGCGCATAAGTTAACCCCGGTGGCTGGGGATCGCATCCCTCCCGAACCCGGCCACTGGGGTAGAAGGTTAGCCGGGGTGCGGAGGTTACCTCGGCCCCGGTTAAGGAATTAACGCTGGCCGCCACGGCGGGCAGGACCTTGGGTGGGGTGCGACACCCTCGGTACCTGTCTGTCCGTGGGGCCCCCTGCGTGGCTGCGCCCGTCACGGTGCCCGCCGGGTCGGAGCGGCGGGACCCCTGAAAGCCCACAGTGCGACTGGGCCTCGATGCCCTTCGCCCGTGGGTGAGTAGATGGGCTGGAGTCCCAGTTCCCTGCTGATTGGCGGGGGGCTGGGGCATAGGGGGCAACCCCGAGCCGTGGCGGGTGGGATTCAAACCAAAATGAAACCTATAAAAACAAACAAGAAAGAGACGGCGGAGCAAAGCACCGCAACGGGGTGGTGCGCAACAAATCCTCGAGGACTGTGAAACAGTCCGTTCGAGGACCTGCAAGCGCACGCGAGAGGGCCAGACGGTCCGCTTCGCGAAAGGAAGATAACGCTCCTCCTAGGAGCAACGAGGAAGAGACCTTTGCCGTCCCTTCCGCCCTGAGTAGGGCGTCAGAAGTTGACAAGCTTATGAGAGAGTCTACGATATTTCTGACGCGTGTCGACGAAGACACACTCACCCGGACGAATTCAGAGGAATCAGTCGTACAAGTGACGACCGACGACGAGGAGGACGAGGACAACCCCATGAATTCGGCTGGATCGGACACGTCCAATAAGGACACCGACAGGGAGAAGCAGCCGAAGGAGGGAAAGAAGGGAAGGGGAAGACCAAAAACAACTGGCGAATACGACAAGAAGAAAGCCCGAGGGGCTAAGGAGGCTCAAGAAGCCGAAGAGCGGAGGATAAAGGATTTAGCCGACCCACCCGTGCCGGCCATCCAATCAAAGAATAGAAGGGTCCGAGAGGCGGAAAAGATGCAGGAGCTCCAACACGCCCCTACAGCGGACTTACCCAGTAGGATCTTGGAGGCTATTCGCGTGATCGACAAAGTACGCTCGACTGCGAATAGCCTCAGAGGCCCCGACCAGAAGCATCTGATCGACGCTGCCGCAACGATCACGGCGGCGGTCTCGCATCTGGTCAGCCGAAGAGAACAGATCAGCCAAACAGAGAGGGACGTGGAGATCGAGGAACTCCGGTCCCAAATGGCTGTCCTTAAGGAGGACAACGCCCGACTCAGCGCCCAAATGAAGGCGCTGACCGAAACGGCGGGGCCCACCACCGGGAGGGAAAACGAGATGGAGGTGGAGATGGCGGGGAACACCCCTCTTCCGCTCTCCCCGACCATCACTAAGAAACGCACGAAGAAGAACACTCGACCCTACGTCATCGTGGACTCGGAGTCCTCGGAGGACGAGATGACGGGGAAGGGGGGGGGAGAAAATGGCTTCTGAAATGAACAGGCAACGCATACTCAGAGAAATTGAGGCTGAGGGGATGCCCCCGGTCATTAGACCGAAGATCGGGGGAAGATCGACGGTCATCGAGGACGCGGTCCCGCCGGGGCATCCAGCCCTGGCGAAACTGCGAGCTGAACCATGGGCGGACGCGGCGTTAAGGCGCGCCGGATCGGCGGAACAGCAGATAGAGGAGAGGCTGTTCTCCTTCATGAGTAGCCTCGAAGCGAGGCTGACGAGTAGCCTCGAAGAGAGGCTGACGAGAATGGAGGAGAGGATGGCGGGTGACAAGGGACCCACCCCGAAAGGGGGTGACTCCCGGAACGCCAAAAAGGACGTGAGCGCGGTGGGCTCTGGAAAGAAAAGCCAACAGGCTAAGCCGAAGCCCACATTTGCAGAGGTGGCAAAAAGCATGGCCAAGGGAGGCGGTAATAGGGCGACAGGCAACAAAGCCTCCGCCCAGCCCCCCAACAAGGCCAAACAGAGCGGTAAGCCCGCTCCTGCCACAAACACGCGCCCTTCCACTAACACCGAGGAAGCCGCAAACAAAGCGGCCTGGACAGTGGTGACAAGGAAGGACAAGGCCGGAGGAGCCAAAGGCAAACCCCCAACGAAGGGTGCACCCACGGCAAAGAGTCAGACAGCAAGGCCCCTGGCGGTCCCTCCGGGGCTGGAAAGAAGAGGCTGCCGCGAAACGCGGCGGTGACGTTGACCAGCCTCGAGGGTAACTACGAGGAGCTGCTGAAGGAAGCCCGCGCAAAAATTAAACCCAGCGAATTGGGGATAACGGAGGGCTTTAAGCCAAAGAGGGCCCAGACTGGGGCTCTCATTATCGAGATCCCCGGCAGGGACAACGCGGCCAAGGCGGACAGACTGGCTGAAGAAATGGATAAGCTGTTCGAGGGCAGACATGGAGTCAAGGTCTCCAGGCCCTCAAAAACAGGGGAGGTCAGGATAATGGACCTGGACGACTCGGTGACGGAGGAGGAACTCGCCTCCGTCATCGCAGAAATGGGAGGTTGCCAGCGATCACAGGTCCAAGTGGGACCACGACGAAAGGGAACCAATGGCCTGTTTATCGCCTGGGCGAGATGCCCACTCGTGGCCGTCAATGCCATAAATAAGGCAGGCGGCAAAATACGAGTGGGGTGGTTCGTGGCGCGCGTGCAGACACTGGACAGCAGGCCTCTCCAGTGCTTTAGATGCCTGGAGTCAGGCCACGTCCGTGCCCAGTGCACAAGCACGACGGACAGGAGCACCCGACGTTACCGCTGCGGGGACAGCGGGCATCGGGCACGCGACTGCGAGGCGACGCCGAGTTGCCCAATCTGCTCGGATCTGGGCAAACCGGCTGGTCACAGGGCGGGCAGCAAGGCCTGCCAGCCGGCCAGGAAGAAGGTGAAACCCGGTAGGACGGTGAACACGGCGGCGGCCAAAGTTGGACCGTCGAGGACAAGCCGGGAAGAGAGGATGGACGTGGTGGAAGGAACGGAGTCCTCCCGCCTACAGCTGCCGATGATCACGAGCGTGGAGACGACATCGCTCTCTCTTTCTCTAAGAGACATTGGCAAGAAACCCCAAAAAAGGACCGCCCAAACAGCGGGTGGAAATGAAAAAGGGAACACGGAGGAAAGACCTCTCCAACAGAGGAAAAGGAAAAATCAGGGGAAGTCGGCTAGGAGCAAGTCGGAGCAGCGGCAGCCGTCGCTGCCTCCGATCGTCCCGACCGAGGAGACCCAGCCAATCCAGGGTCACGAGAAGGAGAGAGAGCTGACAGTAGCGCTGGAGAAACTGCCCCAGTCTTCAGCACCCGCTCCCACAGAGACGCCCGCCGAGGATGGGCATCAAGAGTCGGAACCGCCATCGACAGCACCAGTTGACGGCATGGACAAGGATGAGAAGAGGGAGGGGGCCTCAGACGGTTCGGACCTGTAATGTCCCTACACCGACTCCTCGAATCAAACCTCAACCATGCCCGTGCTTCGCAGGACGTGTTTTTACACACCATGGCGGAGCGCGGGTGTGGATTGGGAGTGGCCGCCGAGCCGTACCGCGTACCGCCGGATCACCCGCAATGAGCGGTCAGTCGGTGCGGCTTGGTGGCCATAACGTGGAGGGTGACCACTGACCCCGTCGCCTGCTCTCGCGTTGAGGCAGGCGAGGGGTACGTGGTGGTCAAGTGGGGCCGCGTGACAGTCGCGGGGGTCTATGTGTCCCCCAACGTGGACGTAGCCCACTTTGAGAGGACTTTGACAGACCTGGGGGCCTGTTTGAGGAGGATCCTGCTGTCCGGACAACAAGTCCTCGTGGCCGGGGATTTCAACGCCAAATCGACGTTGTGGGGCTCCCCGGCCACGGACAGACGGGGCAGGATCCTCGAGGATTGGGCCGCAGGCCTTGGACTTTCCGTCCTAAACACGGGAAATGTCCAAACCTGCGTCAGGCATAGGGGCGGCTCGATCATCGACTTGACCTGGGCCAGCCCCTATTTAGCCCGAAGAGTAGAAAAATGGAGGGTGGCCGAGGAGATCGAAACCTTATCAGATCACCTGTTTGTGGAGATGAGTCTCCCGGTCACCCTCCCAGAGACCCAGGCCCGCCGTAGGGAGGCGGAAAAACGCTTCCCGCGGTGGGCCATCAGAAAGATGGACGAGGACCTACTCAGGGCCTCGTTACACGTCTCGTTGTGGCAGGACGATATTCTCGTGTCGTCCGAAAGCCCGGATGAGGTTGCTGAAAGGATCGGGGAAATCATGGCTGCTGCCTGTGACGCAGCTATGCCCCGGTCCAAGCCTCATCCGCGGAGAGCAGCGTATTGGTGGACGGAGGAGATCGCCGAGTTGAGGCGCTCCTCCGTCCACGCCAGGCGTCGTTGGCTGCGGGCCAGGAGGGTCCGCGATCAGCAGCCGCGGCGCCTGGAAGAGGCCGGAGTGGAGTACCGCGCCGCCAAGCGGCTCTACTCCGGCGCGATCAAGCGGGCCAAGGACCGCTCGTGGATGGAGCTCCTCCGGGACCTGGATGACGACCCGTGGGGGCGCCCCTACAAGATGGTTCTCAATAAGTTGAGAACCAGGGCGCCCCCGGTCACGGAGTCTATGGAGCCCGAGTTCCTAAACGAAGTCGTGGACACCCTCTTCCCAGACGATCAGGGGGAGAGGGAGAATGGGGGTCCCGCTCCACCAGAGGTGGAGTGGGACGAGGAACTCGAGGTCTCCATGGACGAGTTGAAAAAAGCCGCTAAGCGGCTTAAGGCCGGAAAAGCCCCAGGTCCGGACGGGGTCCCGAGTAGAGCGTGGTCCTTGGCCACGGGGGAGCTGGCGGAACATCTGAGAGCACTGTTTACCATGTGCCTCAGGAAGGGCCAGTTCCCCCGCGCTTGGAAGGTGGCGCGATTGGTCCTCCTCCCCAAGCCGGGGAAACCCGCCGACCAACCGTCGGCGTATAGGCCAATTTGCTTGCTGGACGAGGTCGGCAAACTCTTCGAGAGAGTCATAGCCGACCGGATCGTCCAGCATCTGTCCCGGACTGGTCCTGATTTGTCTCAGGACCAGTACGGCTTTCGGGAGGGCAGGTCAACTGTCGACGCGCTCATGCGCATCCTGACCCTCTCGAGGGCCGCGGCGGAGGCCGGCAGGGTGTTGCTGGGCGTCAGTTTTGACGTGGCAAATGCCTTCAACACCCTGCCATGGCCGGTAATAAGGAGGGCGCTACTCCATCACGGCGTCCCTCCTTACTTGGTGGCTGTAATTTACAGCTACCTCCGGGACAGGCATTTGGCCTATACGGACCAGGACGGTATTGTCCAGGTCAAACTGGTCGTGCGGGGGGTTCCACAGGGGTCGGTGCTTGGGCCGCTCCTGTGGAACCTGGGGTACGACTACGTACTCCGCGTCGCCCTCCTCCCTGGCTGCTGGCTCAACGGCTTTGCAGACGACATCTTCCTGGGAGTCGAGGGCGACAATTGGGAGGAGGCCATCGCCAAAACAAACGTCGCAGTGGCGACGGTGGTGGCAGCGATTAAAGAGGTGGGCCTAAAGGTGGCTCCCCAGAAAACTCAAGCAGTCTTCTTTTACGAGAAGTCTATGGGGAGACCGCCGGCGGCCCACATACTCGTGGAAGGCACCCGTGTCCCCGTAGAGGCCCAAATGAAGGTCTTGGGCCTCTGGCTGGACGGTACCTGGAGCTTCGGCGAGCACTTCGCTCGCCTGACTCCCAGGGCCAAGATAGTGGCCAACAGCCTTGCTAGGCTGATGCCCAATCTGGGAGGGGCGAGCGGTCGTGCTCGCCATTTGTACGCCATGGCCGTGCACGCCGTGATGCTCTATGGCGCACCAGTGTGGGTGGATGCGGCCGAAAAGTCGCGCCGCATCCAGATGCAGTTGCGGCAGGTGCAGCGCCCGCTGGCCATTAGAGTATCACGCGCGTACCGCACGGTCAGCCACGCGGCGGCGACGGTCCTGGCGGGTCTTCCCCCGCTGGAGCTCGCGGCTAGGCAGTATGCGGAAGTATACAGACGCACCAAGCTGATGCGAGCTGGGGGAAGAACGATCCCGCTCAGGGCCGTTCAGCTCTTAAGGCTCCAGGAGAAGACGGTCCTCGTTGGCAAGAGTACCTCGCCAACTGCGAGTACGGCCAGAGGACCGTCGATGCCGTCCGGCCCTGTCTGGCCGAATGGCTGGACAGCCGGAGACACGGGATATCGTTCCATGCCGTGCAGGTGCTCACCGGACATGGTTGTTTCGGTGTGTACCTGCACAAAATAGGCAAGGAAGCCACCACGCGATGTCACCACTGCGACGAGGTGAGGGACACGGCGCAGCAGACGCTCGAGCATTGCCCGGCGTGGGCAACGCAGCGCCGTGCCCTACAGAGGGAGGTCGGCAACGACCTCTCCCTCCCGGCCATAGTGGCGGCTATGGTCGGGGACGAAACGAGGTGGCGGGCCTTCTGTGGCAATGTAATGTCGCAGAAGGAGGCGAGCGAGAGGATCAGGAGGGGGGAAGTACGCCCCCCTCCGACCGACAGGGAAGAGGAGGGGGATGAGGAGTGGACGCCGAGACGACCGCCAAGAGTGTCGCCGCCGCCAGAAGAGTGGCGGCGGCGACTGCGGCCTCGCGGCGGCGCTCCGGATGTGGCCCCGCGTGGGGCGCGATAGGAAGAGGAGGCGCCAAAGAGGAGGCAGAGCGGATCCGTCGTGGGGGAGGTCGGCGGAGACCTCTCCCTCCCGACCATCGTGGCGGCGATGGTCGGGAACGAAACGAGCTGGCGGGCATTCCTGGCATACTGTGGCCAGGTAATGTCCGCCAAAGAGGAGGCGGAGAGGATCCGTCGCGGGGAGGCAGATCCTCCCCCGGCGGACCTCTCCCAGTAGGGAGCGGGGCGCGTGGGTCTCTTTACAGGCCCGTTTGTTCCCCCGCCCCTACAGATTAGGTGAACTCGGGGCGTGCGGGTCCCTTACAAGGACCAGTTTTTCCCCCCGAACAATCGGGAAATGTACAGGGGGGGGGGGGGCAGTCGCTGTCCTACCCGACCCGACCTGAAATTGGCTACAAGCCAGTTCGCGGATCAGCGCTACAACAGCGTGAGAGGAGCTGCACCTCCGGACCACCTCCCCCGACGGGGGGGTGTCCCGGAGGAAGGGAGGTCTGGCGGCCCGGCGGGGGCAACGGGTCGTCGGACCAACTCCCAAAACAATGGGAGGAGCGGCGGGGTGGGTGGTGTCCACACCGCGCCGCTCAACAGATAAATTAGGGCTCTTAGAGCGGAGAGCCTAGCTCTCGAGAAAGGAAGCCTACGAAAGCTTGGCGTCGGGGGGTGACCGGATGCAGTATTAACAAGTTCCCGGTTACCCCCCTCAGACGTGTAGGTGGACACCCGTGGAGTTTTAGCCGGTAGAAATCCGGCACTCCCCTCGTCCTCCCCCCGGAGGGCGAGGGAGTCTTCCCCCTCGTACACCAGAGGGGGCTGCTGGGCCACATACCGGGCTTCGGCCCGGGAACCCAGCAGTTGAAGATTTCTCCACGTAAAAAAAAAAAAAAAAAGGTGTAGCACTTTGAATGGCTGTAACTTTTAAAATATTAATCGTAGCGCTTCGGACCATAAAAGTCTTTGATAGAACTCTTCGGGGGACGACCAAAACTCCCGCCAGAAGTCCAGGAAAAAAACTTTTTAAATTTTGGGATGTGTCACGTCTTGCGACACAGTCACCATCAGTAGATTTTCGCCACATAAAATTTTTTATTTCATTTCTTGCTGCACAGCACCTGAAAGCAATGTTAAAATATAATATCACCCTCTAATTATAAGCTGTCGCAACACACGCGTACATAAAACAGCTGTCGAGTTAAAACTCGTTCGTAAAACAGATAATGAATTAACCAGGCCTTAAGCCGCCGCCTAGTAACAAGGCCTATCTCTATGATTGAACCCTAGAATTTGGACAAATGATTATTAAAACCGTTAAATTCGTGCAAGTATCCTTACAATTGATTATTTATTACTATTTATTGCTAATATAGCCATCGCGAGATTTTTCATAAATTAATAAACGAAATTGAAGGTTCGTCTTACGAATCTGAGAGAGACAGACTTATGCGACACACGTTAAAACAAGGATAGCTTAATACATTTGCCCTATGCATTAAGTTAGCATACGGAGCGCCTTGTGTAAATTATAACGAGTAAGACGAAGACAGACTTATGTCATATACAATGAATGAGACGAGGATAGTGTCACGTCTTGCGACACAATCACCAGTATAGATTTTCGCCACATAAAATTTTTCTTTTCCTTTGCCTTGCTGCACAGCACCTGAAAACAACATTAAAATATAATATCAGAGTCTAACCTTGCGACCGCTTGCTAAGAAGTCGCGCCCCACGATACCCGTATCCCCGATGAGAGTCTCAAATAGGTCTCCGGCGGATAGCGCCCAGCATGAGACGCCAGATGCGGCGATCAACCGGCCAGCCGAGGGAGCCTGCGGTGATTCTCCGGCTCGGGCGGAGACGCCTGATTCTGAGCCCGAACACCAGAAGGAGTTCGAGAGCCCGGACCAGGGCTCGACCTCTCGGGCGAGGAGGCATAAACCCCCCGAAACAAAAACAAGCGTTCCGAGGACAGGGCAGCGAGTAATATCCCGTCCGGCGTGAACTAGGCTTAAGTTATAATATTATACCCGTAGGATTAATCCTTAAGTGTTAGGCCATAAAGGCATTAGATGTAGTCCGACGCAGCGAGCGTACATTATCATTAAAGACCGATTCAATTTATTTTGTTCCCTTAAAAATGTTGGCTCAAGAGGTAGTTTTCGTTTTATTTTGTGTACGCGCGGATCGGTCAAATAAAGAGCGCGAGTAAAAGGGCTCGAGCCACACGTAATCTTCGTCGCGAGCGCGCGGATGTGATTTCAGACACCCGGTACGTCGCTCGAACAGATCCGCGTCGAAATACAATGACGCGTACGTAAACGGCAAAACGGAGAACCCGCCACAGGTAGAATCACGCTAAATTCGTTGCCCGATACCTGGGACACGTTCCCTGTAGGTCGGCGTCAAAGTCCGGCGACGCGATAGAAAGATAGCGATAGAGACGTATTCTCCGAGAACATTTGATATGGAGAGAGAGCGCGGGACCTGGTAGAAGCGACACGCAGGCCGGCGCCAAAGTCCGTCGACGCGATAGGGAAATAGCGACAGAGATGTTTTCTTCGAGAACATTCGACGTAGATCGAAAGTGTGGAACATGGTAGAAGCGACACGCGGGTCGGCGTCAAAGTCCGTCGACGCGATAAGGAAATAGCGACAGAGACGTTTTCTTCGGGAACAGACGGAACTTTCGAGAAGCTAGGGACCTGGTATAAGCGAATCTCGGGTCGGCGTCGTGCTCCGAGTACGGACGAGCGAAACAGCGACAGGGACATCTTCCCCGGGAACGCGGTACCGGGAAAGGTGTACTAGGTCGGTAGAAACGCGGCGATAAGGTCGGCGTCCACGGCCGACACCCTCGATGTCACCCGGACATCATCTCCTGGGAATTCACCCGGAATCATGGTCGGAGGCTTCCCCAAAGGGTTGCGCATAGGTCGGCGTCGACGTGGAGCCAAAACGGCGGAACGTCGAAACCTGGTGCAGCGGCACCGAGAGCGGCACCCTTCGAGAATGTACTGACGGTGAAAACTTCCACCGGAACCTTCCAGAACGTTGGCACCAGAGGATCGCATGTGATCGTCTACGCCGTACGCGAACGTTCTCGAAGGAGAAAGCGCGGAGTGGGGGTATCGCGCAAAAGTAGGGGGCCCGAGAGAGCGACACAGCTCTTGGCAGTCTATCGGGGATCGTCGAAGCGGCAACACGCTGCGAGCGCGAGTAGAGATTTCGGGACTTAGAATATTCTCGAAAGTCGATCGGGACTTACAATATTCTCGACACGCGAACATTCTCGAAGTGCCGCCGTCATCCACAACAACCGGTAACGCCCGCGAAACGCGTTAAGTGCTCACTCATTACAGGAAGTGAGAGGTACTCAGATACCAATTAACACCGATAATTAGTCAACGTTCTCGAACCGTCGATACTTAGAAAATTTCTAGCATCGCGAGCTGTCAATCTTCACGATACTAAAGAGAGGATTACGGGCGGCCGTTCGTGGCGATTGATAATTGTGAACAACATCTGTGAATAATTAAATGAATAAATTGTTTCATTTATTATAAATATTTATCAACAATTATTTCAAAAATACTTACCCTATACTTACTTCATCCGTCGTCGTTGATCCATCGAAGTCCATCGTCGGTGATTCTGGTCTGCGGCGAAGCTGGTATCCTGGTGCAGCAGTGGTGCTCATCCATCGTTGGCGGGAACCTGAAAAGAAGATAGATTAGTTGTTTGAATAATTCGATTGATACTTACCATATCCTTCTCGGTGGGTTGAAGGTGAAACCGAGTGGCGACCGTGAAAAGGCAGACATATTGCGCATCCCGAGCCTATAACTGACCGCGTCCGGTTACAACCTAACCATTATAAACTGTCACAACACACGCGTACATAAAACAGCTGTCGAGTTAAAACGCGTTCGTAAAACAGATGATGAATTGACCAGGCCTTAAGCCGCCGCCTAGTAACAAGGCCTATCTTCATGAACGACATGAATGAACCCTAGAACTTTGGACAAATTATTATTGAACCGTTAAATTCTTCCAAATTATCCTTGCAATCGATTGTTTATTACTATTTATTGCTAATATAGTCATCACGAAATTTTTCATGTAGTATAAATCCATTCTGATCTACAGATCTAACGGAAAGTGAAGTATGCTCAATATGGACGCGCTAATAAAATTAAATTAACAGAAAATCGATTAAATAAAAATAAACTAACTATACAGACGATGCGACCGCACGCTTCCTATCCGCCATGCGACCCCCGAGGCAGCCCACGCGTGGTGCTCACGCGCTTTGAGGAGGCGGCGCACCAGGTAAGCGCGGGACTATGGAGGCCGAGCATCGAGGAGGAGGTGCGAAGGGCTCTGGTAGACGGGGAGCCCGAGGCGATCGAGGTATGGCCGGACATACCTCCCCTCATGAGCCAGACGTCATCGGATGGCTCATTCCGTAGTGTGAGCACGCGCTCCCACTACAGCGACTTCTCCCCCGTTAGGGAGTAAGGGGCAGAGTCCCACAAGCACGCCGGACAATAAACTTTTCTTTTCCTTTATGACGACGGCGTGCAACGTTATTAAATAAATGTTTATTTCATTTCGCGCCTAGCGACACCTAGAATTAGGTTAGAATAAGTACGGGCATAACTTTTTCGGTGTAGGGTAGTTTTAAGTATATAGGTGGATCAAAGCCAGCAGTGTCTGTCCCTCTGACATCGCCAGACGGAAGTGACACCGATTTATTTCGCGCCATTCCTCATGATTTGCGTAACTGAACCCCGCGAAGCGGGATAATACTTTTGATTTGCGCCACCGCGTATAGCGAAAACTTTTCAAGGATTTTGCGCGGCCGTATATGATCCATGCCTCGGTACTGTCGCGCGGACGGCCGAAGTATGTACCGTTTCTTTTGTGCGACCGAGTATGATTCCCGTGCCCGTAAGTTAGCACGGTAGGGTAAAATCTGCGTGCGAGAACTCGTTCCGCGCCGTCAGGTATAAGCTGCGTTGATAATAAAGGGAACTTGGGTTCCAAACGAATGTCAAGCGTCTTGGGAGTTATTTTGCGATACCCTCACGTTCCCTTGCCCCCGCACATGACGATAATTCGGCCGCACCGATCTCGGACTGCCGGAAGCGAAGATATCGGAACCGGGTCGCCAAAGACCCAAGTGGACCGACGGCGTGAGTGCCCGAATTCGCGTAAACGCCGGGTACGGTAGAGGGAGCGCAGGCGAAGACATACCCGGCGAAAGAATCACGTTCCGACCGACAGGAACGAAGTTAGCGAGTCAGGGTCTTCTAAGACCCATGTGTACGATCGGTGCAAGTACCCGAATTCGCGTAAACGCCAGGTACGGTAGAGGAGGCGCCGGCAAGCACATTCCCGACGAAAGAATCGCGTTCCGACCGTCAGGAACGAAGTTAGCGAGTCAGGGTCTTCTAAGACCCATGTGTACGATCGGTGCAAGTACCCGAATTCGCGTAAACGCCGGATACGATAGAGGAGGCGCCGGCAAGCACATTCGTAGCGAAAAAAGCGCGTCCCGACCGTCAGGAACGAAGTTACCGGAACAGGGTCTCCGTAGACCCATGTGGGCGAACGACGTAAGTGCCCAAATACGGGAAAACGTCAGATAGGATGCGGAGCGAGTCCGCGAAGCCATACGTAGCGAGAAAACCGCGTTCCGACCGCCAGGAACAAAGTTCCCGGAACAGGGTCTTTTCAGACCCATATAGGCGAGCGGTGTGAGTACCCGATTTCGCGAAAACAGCGGATACGGTAATAAGGGGATCCGCCGACATCCGTAGCGATAGAAGTGCCGCGCTCCGACAGCGATTAGCGGAGTTTACGGAGCGGGGTACTCAGATACCCATGCGTGCGAACCGCGTTGCCATTCCCACAAGGGACGGCGGGGGAAGGGCAACACGGTAACGATTAGCGAAGGAACGACGCGCGAACCTTCGAGAAACATCTGGGGATCGAAGCTTCGAGAATTGTAACACGCGGAGCGCGCGTGAACATGTGCGCATAAACAACGTAAAAACTCGCGCAAGAAAAGAGAAAGTTGGCACGGCCCGGCACGGAATGTTACTGCGACGCAGTAAGGGCCGGTGGAAGGGGAAGCGATCCCGAGGTGGGAGCGTCGAGGGAGCGCGAGGACTCGAGGCAGTCTCTCGGATACCGTCTCAGCGATAACTCGTTTCGACCGATACAAGTATATGACAATCGCGGTCATCGTGTCTCGCGAATACTTAGTCTTTCGAGTCGGCAGTTGTGCACGGTATATCACAACCAAGAACGCCCGCGTACCACCGCGTTAAATCTACTCGCGATACGAAAGCGAGCGGCGACAAATAGCCAAGTATAACCGCGCATCGCGTACGAGCGTGCGAAGATTGTTGCGTAAACCTGCACGAGCGTGCAAAGTGTAACCATTGTAAAACATAACGGCAATCTGTAATAAAGATTCGTTAATTGTTATATACGCAGTGTCGAATTACTCAGAATTCCTCACCTGCGACGTACCTTGTCCTTCGGCGTAATTCCATCGGGTGTCCCACGTACTTTGAAAAGGTATGCGGCAAAGCGAGGATCCGGAATAGTCGGCAGCGGTGAAGACAAAGTCGAGACAAGAAGCTGAAAAGAGGTTTCGATTAATTACGCGCACTAATTACCTACTTACCTGTGGCGCCGGCGAAGTCCAGCGTTGTCCATCGTTGTCCTGGTATGCGGTGAAGCGAGGATCCGGGGCAGCAGGCATCGGCAGCGGGGCATCCTAGGCGGCGACCTGAAACAGAAAGGGGGATTAATCAAGCGCAGTCAGCGTATCGAAATAAGAAATCAGAATACCTTCTCGGTTGATACAGGCGAAACCGAGTGGCGACCGGGTGATAGGCAGACATTTCGTGTGTCTTCGTGCCTCAGAGAGTAACGTCCGGTTACAACCTAACCCTTCGCGGCTAAGAAACATTATTGCAATAAAATAATAATTATTCTACATACTTTCATTATACATAATTGTTGTAAACAATTAAAAAGTTATTATCCAAGTTATTATCAGACCAAACTAATATTGAAAACACCATGAAAAAATTAAACAACATTCATATATAAATTATTTTCCTATCTCTCAAAAGAAGCTAATTAACAATAAAATTTATTATAAAATTAGTTATAAAAATAATTAATAAACCCACTATATAATTACTCAGTAGAGTATGTCAATTAATCCTACAAAAACTCTCACTTCATATCTCTTCTCAATTCTGAGATATAAATAAAAATTTCGGAAATCCATAAAATATGAAAATTTTGAATACCCTAAAATATAGTCTTTAATTACTTGAATACAACAAAAGAAACCACATCTCTCTATCTCTTACTGTTTTCGAGTTATGAATTATTAAAGTTTCATGTCCACCATTTTAAACTTTTTACCATTTGAACTTAGGAAGACCGAATCACTTCTATATTAATATTCTTGGTCCTTTATACATTTTGGCTATAATAAATTTCATTTTAGAACGAAAATTTTGCCATTTAATTATTATGCTAAAAATGGAATCTTGCATGTCCTCCAACATCAATAGCGTTAGCCCCGATTTTCTATCTAAATTAATTAAATTAATAAACGAAATTAAAAATTAAAATGTTCGCTTCACGAATCTGAGAGAGACAGACTTATGCGACACACGTTAAAACAAGGATAGCTTAATACATTTGCCCTATGCATTAAATTAGCATACGGAGAGCCTTATGTAAATTACAATGAGTAATACGAAGACAGACTTATGCCAAATACAGTGAATAAGATGAGGATAGCCAATACGGACTTATAATAAAATTAAAATAAAAATGAAAGTAAATAGTTAAAGATAAAGTAATTATCGAAACACAACCTTTTATACTTGTAGAAGACTACTACATTAAAATAACAATTACTTTACTAATATTTTTCAAGAACAATTGTTATAAACAATTAAAATAATATCATCACCCACCTTAACTAATCAGATGATCAAAATCACCTCAAGGAACTAAGTAACTTTCATATATAAAATATTTTCATATCTCATGAAATGAATTAATTAACAACAAAAAGTTAATAACAAAATAAAGACTAAAAGAGATCAACAAAATGACATAGTCACGGAAAGGGAATGACAATTAGAATCGTTTGACGGAAAAACATTTACTCAAAAATTGTTTATTTTTGCAACTTACCTTTATAAACAATTTTAAATAAATTATTAATCATATCAATCAATATTTTTTACCTATACCCCGGATCACGTATAACAACATTTATATAAGATAGATTCTTGTCACCCCATTAATAAAGGCTATACAAAATTGCCAAAAAGAAACACACCCGGTATATGACGATTTGTCCCTGAAATAGCCCTTTTACAAACACTTATATATATGTATCTATGTTATTATAAGGACAGGGCTAAACAAATTAACATATTTCTTAAACTATAATAGCTAAAAATATGCCGTTAATACGTACAAGTTTGAACCTTCCTCTTGAAAATTAGAGATAAAACACAATTTTGATCCAACCCCTACACTTAATTAATTAGCAAAACATTCACCCCCGATTATGCTGAGACACATGAGAAAAACACAAAGAAGTAAACATACGAACCTTACTAGTATACATAGAGTCTGCGTCTCAACCCACCTGCAGAAATTAATAATAACTTTTATTTTTGCAATTGCTTATTTACAAAATATTTATAACAATCAAAGAAAGTGTCGTATAAAGGAAATAATTTTATTGTAGAATCAAAAGCGCATAATTAAAGAGCATTTAATAATATTAACATATGAATTAAAAAGCGTCAAATTATATAACGAATAATTTGTTATTGACAAATAAACATAGTAACAATAAAATTTTATAACACCATATTATAATCCAATGAAAGTCTTACAAAATCCTTTATATACCTCCTTATCAAATTCCCAACCATTTACGAAATATAAAAATAACAAAAATAATATTTTACAAATATTCTAACTTCACTGATCAGCTATGCTAATGAAAGCCTTATTCAATCCTACCTGCATGAAATATTATTAATATAATATTAGAATCATTATTGCTACCGTTAACAGCATACTTATTATTATCATTATTAATATTTACTATTTACATATACTAAAACTAATATTAGAACTGAGCGTTAAGCGCCGAAGCATCACCCACGAACCTGAGAAGGATAAATTGTACCGCTCGTTATGTAGAAACACGAATCTGAGCAAGATGCGGATAGCGCGTAAGCCTATAAGAGAGAGAGAGAGAGAGAGAAAGACATATATGCCATAGTGCCTGTAAGACAAGGAGAGCAATACTTTTCATGCTTTAGACATGCTATTAGTAATGTAAAGTATGTCTAAGGTAAATATAATAATAATAACATTCATATTTCCATATTTCAGAATTGAATCATTAAAGATTTCTCGTATACATGGTTTAACTCCGTAATAAAAAAGGTATCGTTCTCAATACAAAATCGCTGTTAAAATAGAGAATAGAAATATAGTGACGAGTCACCATATGACTCATGCGAGTAAAATCTAGTCGTACATAGAATAAAGCTGGCTAGCGAGCCACCCAAGGAGAAGTAGATTCATACCGTGAGACACCGCCCTACGACTCATTGTAATTCCACGTATAATAGAACTGGCTAGCGAGCCGCATTACCATATAAAGAACAAGTAGACTCACAGTCATTAGACACCGCCCTATGACTCATTACGATTTACCACCACTACTATTTCCAGAAATGTATAAAAGCGTAGAATTTTCACCTCTCAGCGGAGAGTGTGGAACTGATCAAGAAAGAACACATATCTCACTGTTCCACCCCTTCCAATAAGACACTTTTATCAAAATCTTTATAATAAATTCGTGTTCTGAAGGAAAGAGAGTTATACAAACCATTTAATATCTACCTGACACCATCAAGGAGCCACAGCCCACATCGTTGAAAGGACAGCTAATTATCCTGGGATTTCACTCCCTTAACCAGCAAAGAAAGGACCCATCGGCAAAGGACGTTTTGTCGGATCGACCAGTTCGCATCACCCAGGACGTCACAGGCGTACTCCGACATTTCGTACAGTACGGTCCGCGAACGGAGTTCCCGTCGTGTTCCGAATGCAACAAGGTTCTAGCCGATCATCAGCCCGCGTATGAGTGCGAGTCGTGCACGGAGGTGGAGGAATCGTTCGAGCGATACCTCGTCCGCGAACGTGAAGAACCACATAACTCAGGTCTCCCCGTGAGAGTTCGAATCGGGCAAACCGTCTGGTAGCGTGAGTTCCGCTCGCGAATTACCCTCATCGCGGGTATCCCCGGGTAGAACCCCTTGGTTCAAAGACCCGACTAAGCGATCCAGTCTCGTAGGAAAAATCCGAGCACCGCTTCGCGGCCGTGATACCCCGGGACGTAACACGTTTACTCAAATATATATACATTTATTCCGAATACTCTACTTATTACCGATCCCAATACATAACAATTGGCGACGAGGGCAGTGTTTGTCGAACCCAAGTGCATAATTAGTGGAGGATTAACGTTTCGGGAACCACAGTATACGAGGCACGCGGGAAAAGGAATTCTCGGAATTCGCGAGAGTGATACAAGTACAGGTTCAGTACAAGACTCGACGATTGAGAGTGATACAAGTACAGTGTTCGGTACAAGATAATTATTAGCGAAGTCAGCGACAGAGAACATCGTGTGACGGAAATAGAGACGCTGGAGTAAACGGTAATTAATGGAAAGATCGTTTTCGAATGTCGGGATCAAGTAAAGAGACAATCGACTATACGAAAACGTCGTGGATTCAAGAACTGAAAAAAATTCAATTAACTCAAATCCTGCAAAAATTAAAAATTAATTTTGAGGCCAATGCTAATCGACGAATTACGCAGAGTTCTACGCGCCCACGTTGAGGAAGTAAACAGGCGAGTCGCAGAACATAATAGAAAGGACGTTGAGGACGAGAACGATAATAAGCACGGAAATAACACTATTCACACAATGACGGGCAATAATGTAACCAAGTTAGAATTTCACCTTGGAAAGGACGATTGGGAAATGTACGCCGAACGTCTTGAGCTATATTTCGTAGCTAACGATGTGAAGGAAGAGAAACAAGCCGCGGTATTGCTAACGAAAATAAGCGCCGACACTTACAAACTTGTTCGAGATTTGTGCGCACCAGATAAGCCAAGTATGAAGACATTCAAGGACTTGGTGAAATTAATAAACGACCATCTGAACCTGAAGCCGTCGGAGACGATGGAAAGGTGCAAATTTCACAAGGCGCAGCAAACAGAAACAGAGACAGTAGCCGAGTTCGCGGCAAGATTGAAAAGTTTAGCAATTACTTGTAATTTCGGCGAGGTTTCGATAGCATTGAGAGACCAATTTGTATGCGGACTAAAAGATCACGCAACAAAGACTTTACTATTCCGTGAAGATAAACTAACGTTCGAGACAGCGTATAGATTAGCAACTACATTGGAAGCAACGGAGAAAAACGCATCCTCGACTGATAAAACAAATCCAACGACAGAGACGACTACAGAATTGGTGAATAAGATTCACGCGAAATCAAATGACCGACAAGTCCAGTCTCGAGGAAGAGGCTCTTATAGTGGAAAGCGAGGCAGCCGTCGATACAACGCGAAGCAAGGGACGAGGGGCAATCGAGAGGCGAGCAGTAACGCGAATCCAAAGCGCTCATCAGCATGCTTACTGTTGCGGAAAAAATAATCACTGGGCTCGTGATTGTCATCATCGGCAGAGTACGTGCAATACGTGAAATAAGAAGGGACACCTGTCAACAGTATGCAGAGCGAAAGGGTCCATTCAACAGCTGCAACGAGATTCAGAACGGGAGGAAGAGCAACAAGACGACTACGACTTCTACGCGATGACCATCGGCGAGAAAATTAGCGGTAACATGAAGCGTTCTAATGTAAATATGATAGCAGATCCTATGTATTTAGAGGTAATGATTAATGGTAAAGTGATCAGAATGGAAATCGATACAAGCTCGTATGTAACGGTGATCTCTAAGAAAGATAAAGATAAATATTTCCCGGAATGTAAAATTGAAAAGAGTAACATGTCATTAAATGCGTACGGTAAAGTTCCATTGGAACACGAGAGAATAATGGATAATTTAAATGTAAAATTGGGCAAACGAAATGCAACTCTTAAAATAAGAGTTATGAGGGATAACGGTCCGATTTTAATTGGTAGGCAATGGTTAAAGGCATTAGGATTATGGCCGTTAGCAATTAATAATAAATTAATGGATTGCAACAAAATTAATTTGAATGTAACTAGAGAATTTGCAACAAGGTTTCCAAAATTGTTTGGCAAGGGTCCAGGTTGTTATAACAAGGGGATGTTAAAATTAAGAATTAAAGAAAATGCAAAGTCTGTAGCATTAAAAGCGAGACATTTACCTTTTGCACTAGCGAGCAAAGTGGAAGACGAATTAGAAAGGTTAGTATCATTAGGTCATCTTGAGAAGATTGACGTTAGCGAATGGGCGACACCGGTCGTGCCAGTAATATGATGGATCAGTTAGAATCTGTGGAAATTTCAAATTAACCCTAAATCCTTGGTTAATTAAAGATAGACACCCGATACCTTTGATCGACGAGATTTTTATAGCGTTAAGAAACGGCAAAACGTTTTTACAGATTGATCTCCAGCATGCATACATGCAAATTCCAGTAGAAGAAAGCAACCGGGATTACTTAACTATTATAACGCATAAAGGTCTCTACAGATACACGAAAATGACGGAAGGTATAGCATCGGGGCCGGGAGACTTTCAACGGAAAATCGAACAATGCATAGCGGGAATTAAAGGCGTAATTGCGTATCTTGATAACATATACTGCACCGGAAAAAATGACGAAGATCATTTGAAAGCGCTATACGCGGTATTTGAAAGACTTGAGCAATGCGGATTTCATGTAAATATAAATAAGTGTGAGTTTTTCAAAGAGAAATTAGATATATTGGGTTTTGTTATTGATAAAAACGGGCTGCATAAATCGCAAACAAAAGTAAAAGCAATGATACACGCCCCAATTCCAAAAGAAAAAAAGCAACTAGAATCTTTTATTGGTCTAATTACGTATTACGCGAGATTCTTACCGAATAGAGCTGAAAAATTGAAACCACTTTATGATTGTGCAAAGCTTGAAACTTTCAAATGGACGGCAGGTTGTCAGAAAGCGTTTGACTGTAGGTTAGTTGGGACAGTAGGTTATGGAACTGTTAATGTTGAAATATTATTCCTTTTCACGGTCGCCACTCGGTTTAACCTATGTTCACCGAGAAGGTAAGTATCTATTTCCCTAATGTGTCAATTTCTACTAATTCTCCTTTATTTGCAGGTTCCCGTCGCCGCTGGATCATCCCCGTCGCTCTCCGCTGGATCATCGCTTGTTGCTGCCTACCAGGATCAACGAGGGACTTCGTCGGACAATCATCGTTGGACAGGTAAGTTAAAGGTAAGTAAATTGACCAATTATCTTATTGTTTATAACAATGCTGAATTATTTATTCGTGTTTATCGATCATATGCTGTTCTGGGTTCACATTTGTGTTTTGCTGACGCATTGACACACGCTCAGTGTGGCCGCAAGAGTCGTTCTTAATTTCGACGTAAATTCGTTAAATTTCGAATAATTTCCGTGGATGTCGTTTACCTGACTCTAGTGGAACGTGCATACATCGTTTTCCGCATTCCCCACGTGACTTGGGGCGATTTCTCAAAATTTCCGTAATTTCGCTAAAATCCCGATAATTCCTCGCGGTGCCGGTTATTTACTGCCAAGTGGTTCGGCATTCACGGTTATTTGCTCGGAATGAGTCGCTGCCCGAAAGTTATCTGACCCACGGGACCGTCGGTGATGGTGTCGTGTGAAAACCCGTAATTCCGTTAAATTCCGGAAAATTATGCGTAATACCGTTTAATCACGTCACACTGATGTGGCATTCACGACAATTTGTTCACTGAAGGTCTCCGTTCACAAGATGGCCGACACCCGCTGGCCGCGGCTAAGTCCTCACGAAAGTTCTCAAAATCACGATAATTTCCGAATAATTTGTATAAATGCCGTTTAACAGGCTCCCACGTAGTCGGCATCCACCGTTATTTATTTATTATTAAGCGCCGTTAACGATTTCCCTGACACGCATGTGATGATCACGTGATCGCACGTGATTTCGGTTTCCCTTAATTTTACACTGCTAATTCACGCACTGCCGATTGCCGCGGTTAACAGGACAATCACAATTATTGCCTGCGACGCAAAATCCATTCGCACACACGCACAACACGAATTTCGCAGGGCACTGGCGCCCTTCGCGTCGGATGACGCACGAGACATTTACGGGGACCACAGTCCTTCCTCGTTATCTCACACGAGCGAATTACGCGTTTCCGCGGGCGTTGCCGTTTTGTATGGATGACCGGGTATCGTCTACGCGCTCGACTTAGATCGCGATACGCAAAGTACACGACGGCGAGATACTTATACGCGCGACATATCATACCTCTCGGACGATCCACGACAGACTGCCTCGAGCGGCGGGTCGCTCTCGGGCTCCCCACCGTTGCGCTCTACCCCCACTCCGCGGCCCTACTACGCCGCAGTGCCTGTTCGTGCCGGCTTTCTCTTTCCCCCGGCACGTGGTTTCCCCGTGCGAACGTTCTAGAACGTTGGAATTTTCCACGGGTTTTGCGTTTCCGGCGGCGCGCCCTCCTGGCACCGCTGCACCAGGTTTTCACATTTTTACCTGTCCGCTCGCCGACGGCGCCGACCCGCGCGCACGACTCGCAATACATCCTAAACGACCCTCCCGGGCGACCTCCCCGTAGAGGATGTCCGGGTGACCCGCGACATGGCCGCCGTTGACGCCGACCCCCGGTGCCGACTCTCCGTGTCCTAATTGGCACCTTACCGCTTTCAGTTCCTGTGGCGGACCCCCAGGTACCGAGTTCGCGGGCGGCTGGCCATCTCGCGTTCCCGCGGACGGAGCTTGACGCCGACCCCCGGTGCCTCACCCCCAGGGTCTCCCATTGTGGCATCCGTTGCCTTTCCCTGGAGATGACGTCCGGTTAGCGTTTTACTAATCCGTGCATCCGCCGACTTCGGCGACCCTATATGCCCGTATACCAGGTCCCGCTTAGCGCGCATTCGTCATAACTTCTCGTGTCCGACCCGTGGTTACCGATCTCCCGAACCGCCGGTCGGATTGCAACGCCGATCGCATATGCCCGCTCTGGGGGGCCCTCTCTGCTGGCACATGCCCCTATTTTCCGTGTAACGACATCCGCTCGCGATTTTACGAAATTGCCAAACTACCGGTCGGATCACAACGCCGCCCGGGAAAAAATGGAAGAGATCTGAACAGACTTGAGCAGATCTCATCAGATCCGATCCACTCAGATCTGGTTTAATCAAAATATTGGCCCTATCTGATCAGATCCAATCAGACATGAGTAGATCTGATCCGATCCTAGCGGACAGAGTCAGATATGTAACGACAATAATCTATTATATCTGCTCAGATCCAATCAGTCATGAGTAGATCTGATCCGATCCGGTGTCCATCCACTGCAGAAAATTGTTGTTTTCAAATGCTATTTTTTAAATGTGCCACTTTATTATAAAAGTGGACTCCACGATACAAAAGTTGTGCCGTTCCACGATTTACATAACTTGGCGCAACTTAGCACGACACTGCCGTGTCTGATACCGTTCTTATACCACTGTTCATCAAATTTTAAATACGAGAATCAGATCCCGTCGGATGCCATCTATCGCATACTTTGAGATGCAACATTATGATCTGATCATATATAATCTTATATAACTATATAAGTTTATATGTGATTATATTATTTTATCAGTTTAAATTATAAGGTATGTTTGTAAAATAATTTAAAAGATTTATGTTTTATATATATACATATAAAACACATATATATATTAATCTTTTATATTTACCTATTATTAATTAATTTTGCATGGTACTTTTTTAATGGAATTTAATATTTATAATAAATTCTAAATATGGTGTCGAAATTAACAATTATTATCAAATTGGCAGAGACTATATTTATTATATATGTTAATGTTTCAAAATTGAAAAAACTATTTTTAATATAAAAATCAATTGTGATTTTTTGACCAAAAATCATTTGAGCTTCCCCTTTACAGAGTTAATATTATATTTGATATAATGTCCAACATTGGATGTAAAAATTAATAATGGACGATTTGAGAACGAAATTTTTATAAGTTCTATACTGACGAGATCTGCTCAGATCCGGCAAGATCGGAAGAGATCTGATTGGATCAGCAACACAACTTTGTAAGCCAAGATTGGTCTTATCTGGTGAGATCAAGATATGTCTGACTAGGTCTGCTCAGATCCGGCAAGATCGGAAGAGATCTGATTGAATCAGCAACACAACTTTGTAAGCCAAGATTGGTCTTATCTGGTGAGATCAAGATATGTCTGACTAGGTCTGCTCAGATCCGACAAGATCTGAGGCGTAATGTCTACTCGTACTTCAGGAGATCTGAAGCAATCAGATAATGTCCGATTAGATCCGGAAGAGATCCGATTGGATCTGCGATTCAATATCGAACAGCAGCAATGATCAGATCTGGTGAGATCGGATTACAGTTCAGCATATCTGGCTGCATGTGATCAGATATGGCCATGCAGATCTGGCGAGATAAAATTGTATCCAATCAGATCTGACTTTACTTGAATTTCAGATCTCGTTGTATCTCATTTTATCAAATCAGACATGGTCAGATCTCCTCCATTTTTTCCCGGGCGGTGTGATGTGCCCGTTCGGGGGGAGCCCCACTATTGGCACACGCAACTATTTCTCGGAAAACTTCGTCCGTTTGCGATTTCACGAACGCCGCCTCTTTTCGTCGCGAAACTCAGTTCGGACCGTTTCTCGCGTCGCGCCTACGCGGCATTTCCCCGCGAAATTGAAGATTACGTGTGGCTCACGCATTTCTGGCCCGGTCGTTATGCGCATCGGAAGCCAAAAGAAAATAAAAAGTTTATGAGCCAAAATAATAACAACTTTATCGACCGGCCGTTTTACTAACTTAATACTAACGGGGCTCGCATGCCCCGGGAACACCTTATAGCTAAACTTACATACTAGGTGCGCCGGATGGTGGGGTAGCGCTCTCCCCTCACCGCATCCTCGGAACGCTATTTACATTGCCAGAGTCGCGAGCCGGTTCACGGCCCCTCGGTTTGCGACTCCGGATTGCTCGACGGGCTCCGGAAGGAGATCGTCGAGCGCTCGTCGTCATCTGGTCCGCGCTCCCTGTCGTCCTTCAGAACGGGCGGTGTCGGAACCCCGTTGGCAAACGCGACTGCAGCTCCACAATCATCGCCTCCAGCGCGGCGAGTCCCGGCGACAATTCCGCGCCCGCGGCCGGCAATGCGGCACCGACTGTCGGTATCGGCGCGCCCGTCTCCGTCTCGCTCGGCACCCGATCGACCGGGTTTGCCTGTTCGGCGCTCGCGACCTGCCTCGCGGCCTCTATGTCCGCTTGCGCGCGCGGTTGCCCCGTCGCGTCGACCATCTCCTCGGTCGGTACCTCCGGAACGACCGGTATGTCTCCGGGCGCCCTCCCGTTCGCGGCCGCGATGTCCCGACCTACCGTCTCCTGCGTGCGTTCCGGCGTCCCCTGCTGGTTGGTTCGCTCCGCCGGCTCTGGTCGGTTGGTCAGCTGTCGCACGATCTCCGCCGACAGCCTGCGCAGCTGTACCTGTGGAAGTTTCGCGCCGACTTTGCGGGCCGACAATGCGTGCGGTCGCAAAGGACAGATCATAAACCTTTAGTTTATATTTTCGGTCCAAAACAAGAAATTCCATTAACGGTAGCCAGCCGATTACAAAGGTGGGCATATTTCTTATCTAGATTTACATATGAGATAGAGTATATAAAATCGCAGGAAAATAGTAACTGTGATGCACTCTCCAGACTTCCAATCAATGACAGCACTCCGATATTTGACAACGAATTCACAGCGATAAATTACGTAGCGGAATCGTTAAACTCGATAACTGCGATAGAAATTGCGAAAGAGACAAAGAAGGATAAACGGTTGAGTAAGATAATTCGATATATAAATGGTGCATGGCCAACGGCGAGCGAGATGAATGAATACGAAAAAAAATTCTATACAAAGCGAGAAGAATTATGTGTCGAAAAAGAATGTTTATTGTGGGGATATCGCATAGTGGTTCCAGATACAATGAAAAACAGCGTATTAAGTGAATTACACGCCTCGCATTTTGGGGTGGTAAAAATGAAAATGCTGGCAAGAAATTACGTGTGGTGGCCAAACATAGACAAAGACATTGAAAATGTCGCGGCAGAATGTAAAGTGTGTGTGCAAGAGCAAAAGAAACCATGTAATGTTTCACTAAACCCATGGCCGTACCCAGATCATTGCTGGAGTAGAATACATATTGATTTTTTGGGCCCATTCCACGGGCACATATTTATGATAATTATAGATGCTTATTCAAAGTGGGCGGAAGTTGTCGACATGAATAAATGCACAACGGTACCGAGAGTTATTGAAGAATTTAAAAAAGTTTTAGTCAGATTCGGATTACCAAAGCATTTAGTCACCGACAATGGTACGCAATTTACAAGCAAAGAATTTAGAGATTTCTGTACAAGCAACGGGATCAAACAAAATCGTCCAGCAACAAATGGCGCAGCTGAGAACTTTGTGGGAACCTTTAAAAATAAAGTCGATAAAATTATGCAAAGCGGGAAATCTCTTGATTATGCTGTTAATCTTTTTTTATTTGATTACAGATCAATTGAACATTGCACAACTGGTAGATCACCAGCGTTCATGATGTATAAGCGCGAGATTAGGACGCGTTTTGATTTAATTAAACCAAGTGTTACAGATCACGTAGGGAAACGACAATTAGCGCAAGTGGAAAATAAACGCGGCAATCGAAATGTTGAATTCCATACAGGTGACACGGTAATGGTTGACGACTTTAGCGTTAGAAGCAACAAACGTGTAAAGGGCACGATAATAGAAAAATTATCACCGGTAACATTCAAAGTAGAAATCGCACCTGATAAAATATGGAAACGACATATCGATCAGATTGTTCGATTCCGAGCGGCAACCGATGATAGCAATAAGGGTACAGCGGTACCAGCGAGCAAACCTGACATCGCATTGCGACAATCGGAGCGTTTGAAAAAAAAAAAAAAAAAAACAGATGTATTTCAAAATAAAAAGGGAGAAGTTGTAATATATCCGGGCCCCTAACGAGATAATACGCCACTGTACTACACGGCGTCTCGGGAGCGTGTGCTCCGAGTCTCAGGTTGCTCACGGACGTCGAGCGTGACACACGTTTACTCAAATATATATACATTTATTCCGAATACTCTACTTATTACCGATCCCAATACATAACAATTGAAAAACTCAATTGAAAACAATTGAAAAGTAAGGTAAAACATATGTTTCATATAATATAAATATATGAAAAATTTGGTTGATTAGAGCCAACTTTACACGCAATTAAAGGTTCATATACGAATTTACGAATACTCCGCGTAATCGATTGAATTATTGAAGTTACAGAAGTAACGCTCGCGTAAACGTAGTATATAAATTTATATGAAACATATAAAACATAGATACTATTAGTTAATTGTTTGAAAAATATCTGCTCATTTTGACATTTATCAGAGAATTCAAGTTTTGCATAAGATTCTTTAATATAATGTTATAATCGTTCTCATTTATATGGTCAATATATATTACATACCTTAAGGCACACAAACACGGTTGTATATCACAAACACACAATAACAAATGATTAAATAAATAAAGATGTAAAACTTGCGTAAATTTATATCTTGTTGCAATTTTTACAATTTTAAGGATAGCTTGAAGAAAAGAAAAAAAATATTTACCTTTAGTAGTAGATTGTAAATTGTAATTATTCATGCTCCATAAACACAATTCGCCATCTTCTGTATCAGATACCAACATACTGTCGTCTCTGTAATCAGTACAAGAATTTATTCAAAATTTATATATTTATTGCACTACAATAATATGTATAAAAGCGATACTTTACCAAGATATATTAATACAAGTTACTTTAGAATTATGATCTAATTGCGCGATGAAACACTCCGCTGGTTTAATTTTTGACCCAAAAGTGTATTCATGCCGAACTTTTGCAGTGCAATCCCACGATCCAGATATAATCACTCGATGAGTAGAACTCTACACTAGACACGACACAACATCTTCGTGTCCTTGTAGGACATCAATTACTCTGCCAAATTCGATGTCATAAAATATATCCTAAAAAAAAATACAGTTTAAGGTTTGCAAGACTATATGGAATTATTTTATATAAGATATAGAAGAAATATATGCACAGAAACTGACACGAACACTTTGTTACGGCTTTATGCCCCTTATTCATACGTTTGATTTTTAATTCTAAGATTTTTATTCCTTATTCTTACCAAATCGAAATACTTGCTCATTTGCTTCTCCTTTTTAATTCTCTTTGATCGCGCGATCGTTCTATTTACGCATCCACGATCATTAACCAAATAGATGATGATAATACCATAAATATTTCAGTCGATAATCCTAGTTCGATAAATCATATATTGATAATACGTACTATCGATTTTATAAGAAGGGAAGTTGTGCATATTGCAACCGTGTAAAACAATACTATCGCGAAAAATACGAAGAAGAAGAAGTGGTCTGTCCCATACAAGTCTCCGCATCTCTCGATTTGGCTTCAATATGATGAATGTGAGTATACATTTATATTTATAACATTTAACGAGTATAACATTTAACGAGATAACATTTAACGTTTTTCACGTTATAGGTTGATGTCGTTGATAATGACGACAACATCTCAGAGAGAGATGCAAAAATAATTAAAATAGAGGCTGAGATTTCTAAATTACGGCGGAAACTCGCTGCAGTAACTCAGCCGCCGCCGCCGCCGCCGCCGCCGCCACCTCCACCACCACTACCACCAGCACGCCAACCACTACCATCATCAGCGGCACAGGCAGCACCGACAACAACGGCAACATCATCATCAGCGGCACAAGCAGCATCGACAACAACGGCAACAACAAGAATGGTGCCACTAGGAACATTACGTAAGTACAATCAATTAATCTCAATTAATCATCAATCAATTAATCGTGTTATTTCAAAGTTAATTAAGTAATGCATATCCGTTCAGTCATTTATTGAAAATTCAAAATCTCGGGTACTCGCAACTCGTCGCGTCGCGTAAAAGAGTCACGGCCGGTCTCGTTCCGCGCGTACTTGGTATACAGTCCGTCTATTTAATATTTCAACAAGTAAAGTTAATATTTCTACAATCAATTTATGTTTATGTTACAGCGAAAAGATGGCAAAGAGCCGGGCGAAAATGATTTTTCGCAACGAGCGGACGCGGAAGAGGAAATAGCCGCGGAAGAGGAAAAACTTTCGTGCAAACCATATATTTTTAAAATAGTTGATTAAGAAATATTTATAAAAGAAATAAAATGTTATACACGCGTTTATTAATTATACACGTATTTTTCGTTATAATTAAATTCACGATAATAATTAACCTTCAACGATGTATGAGCGCAAACACGCGCGAGTGTGTGTGTGTGTGTGTGTGTGTGTGTGTGTGTGTGTGTGTGCGCGCGCGCGCGCGCGCGCGTGTGTGTGTTTGAGTTATATTATAATTTTAATAAATTATAATTTAATAAATTATAATTTTAATTTTAATAAATTTTTTTACTTAGTGTGAATAAATTCTTCCATTTTCTGTCACTTATGTCACCAATCTGTTACTTATGTGTCATAGAACATATTAATATCCTGTTAAAATGGGAGGGTCCCGTTTGCCTACAAAACGATTGCCTACAGGTTCGTTTGCACACACCCATTGCACACAATCCCGATAGCACACATTTCAATTTGCCTACAGAGCGATTGCCTACAGGCCTTATTGCGCACATGTCGCTTTGTCTACACGATCATATTGCACACAGCGCATTGCACACACGATCATATTGCACACACGACCGTATTGCATACAGCGCATTGCACACACGATCATATTGCACACAGCGCATTGCACACACGACCGTATTGCACACACGACCGTATTGCACACACGATCGTATTGCACACACGGTTGTATTGCACACACGGCCGTATTGCACACACGACCGTATTACACACATGTCCGTATTGCGCACACGGTTGTATTGCACACACGGTTGTATTGCACACACGACCGTATGCTTATAATGCATATCACTTACAATTAGCTTTTAATGATGAACATATCTTATATAATATATCAAAGTACATGCGTGGGCGGGGGGGGCTTCGTCCCCCTGCACCCCTCCCCCCCCCATACACGTGGACCTCGCTTTGTAACTCATAATTTATAAAGTGAGGCTTACGTGCATGGGGGGGGTGCAGGGGGGGGGGCTAAGCCCCCCCCCGCTCACGCTTAAAGCGAAATACATTTCCTACCCGGGCACGCCGAAGGCGTGTCCATGGGGGGAGGGGTGCGGGAGGGGCGATGCCCCCCCTGCCCACCCATCAACCCAACCCACACCGCCAGGTGCACAGGGGGGTGCAGGGGGGGGGCGGGAGCCCCCCCGTCCACACTCCTAGGTTTACTTACACAATGGGGAGGGTGCAGGGGGGGGCGAAGCCCCCCCCGCCCACGCATGTACTTTGATATATTATATAAGATATGTTCATCATTGAAAGCTAATTGTAAGTGATATGCATTATAAGCATACGGTCGTGTGTGCAATACAACCGTGTGTGCAATACGGCCGTGTGTGCAATACAACCGTGTGTGCAATACGATCGTGTGTGCAATACGGTCGTGTGTGCAATACGGTCGTGCGTGCAATGCGCGTGTGCAATACGGTCGTGTGTGCAATGCGCTGTGTGCAATACGGTCGTGTGTGCAATGCGCTGTGTGCAATATGATCGTGTGTGCAATGCGCTATGTGCAATACGGTCGTGTGTGCAATGCGTTGTGTGCAATACGGTCGTGTGTGCAATGCGTTGTGTGCAATATGATCGTGTGTGCAATGCGCTGTGTGCAATATGATCGTGTAGACAAAACGACATGTGCGCAATAAGGCCTGTAGGCAATCGCTCTGTAGGCAAATTGAAATGTGTGCTATCGGGATTGTGTGCAATGGGTGTGTGCAAACGAACCTGTAGGCAATCGTTTTGTAGGCAATCGGAGCCCTCCCGTTAAAATGACACTTATTATTTAAAACTAGTTTCGTATATAATTATCGTATATAATTATTTTTTATAAAAAAAATTCTTTGAGATTCGGTCAATTATTTTCCGAAAAATTAGAAAAAAAAGTGGAACCAATTTCTATCTTAACAAACATGTCACATTTAGAACGGTCAAGAAATTATTAAATTATATTTATTAAAATAAAATTACATTTATTAACGTTTTTTATTAAATTATATTCAATTTTAAACAGTTTTCTAAAATTTATAAAATTAATTTTCTTTTTCTTCTTGTTTTTTTTTTCTTTCCCGACATCATCGTTTTCTTTATCATTTTGTTCGCTACTTATTCAGATAAAAAATTATCTTCTCAATAACTTTTACAGAACTATAGCACTCTTGTCCCACAAATCAAATAGTGCGCTTTAATATGATTTTCTTTTTCCCGATTGTCATTTTTTGCGATTGTCATTTTGCACTCTTACAGGCATTGTAGCACAAGAGTGGCGTTGTTTATTATTATCGTGTGCATTTGCTAGTGGCGTTGCTAATAATTATTGTGTCTATTAGTTATTGCATCTTTTGATATGGCAGAAAGAAAGAAATGCAATACTGCAAGAATTGCATTTCAAACAGCCAAAATTGAAATACGAGGGATACCATTTCCATTATAATAAATCCTACGGAGATACGATGTGAGCAGATATCTGAAACAAAGTGAAATTAATTAATTAAATAACTGTAATATAGGAAAATTGATTTAAAAAACAGCTTATAATTTAATGATATTTTAATCGTATATACTATCACACTTTTGAGTCACAGTATTAATTTTTGAGAATTTATCTACATTCTTATTTAGATCATTATACCCTATAGTTCTGTAAAAGTTATTGAGAAGATAATTTTTTTTCATTTACATAATGAGCATAGAAGTACATCGAATTGTATTCAATGCATTTAATTATGAATAATTTTCTCGCAGATATTATGAATGTAGTTTTCGTAAAAACAAAGATGTGCAATGTAAAGCAAAACTAAAAATGGAAAATGGTAGTTACGCTTTAAGTGGGAGACACGAGCATGATAAACCAATATTTAAATTGGCTGAAATTAAAAAAGAAATCGAGGCCTCGCATGCATTTGATTCAACAAGAATGATAAAGAAAAGAATTATTTCAAAGTGAGTAAAAAACGATAAAATAGAAAATAGTAAATGCTGTTACAAAGACGATTTATAGCTACTATTTATAATTTGTAATTTGTACATTTACGTTTAGATACAATGATTTGCTGGATTTGACAAGCATTGGTAACGTTGAGAAGTCGATAGAACGTTATAAAAAAAAAAAATTGTATTGGACAGATTCCAAAAAATTTAAATGATCTATCGAGGTGTTTGACAGATGAAAATTGGAAGCAATTACTGCTGATAGACACAGCAGATTCATTTAGTATTGAGTTTGTCATTAAAAATAACGACACCAAAGCTGTAATTTTTATCGACAAAAATTTAACAGAGTCACTTATAAAGGAAATAAGTAAAAAATTAACTATTTTTGTGAATGGAACGTTCGCGACGGTCCCACAATTACAAAATAGTAATTGTCAATTGTGGACAATTGTAATTAGACATAATAATAGAGTAAGCAAAACAATTCAGTTAATTTATTTATGAAGTAATTATTTCATTTAATTGCAAAACGCACTCTATGTAAATATATGAGTAAATTAAATTGCTCTCAAATTTCAGACATTTCCAATTGTTTACACGATTATGGAAGGACGCACTACCGATAATTATATAGACGTCTTAAGAAAAGTTACCGATGTTGTCAAAATAGCACCTGACATAGCAATAGCGGACTTCGAAAAAGCTGAACGAAAAGCGCTACAGACGGTTTTCCCCAATGTTAAAGTCATTGGCTGCTTCTTTCATTACAGTCAGGTAATAAAAAATAACAACGCAAATAATAATAAACATGAAATACATGCCAATCTTCCTTTTATTGCTTTGTTATAGGCGTTAGTACATAATGCTGACAAACACAAAATACTTAAAGGCGACCAAAAAGAATTGGGTTGGGGTGCAACCAAGTTATTAATATCATTGACTTTCTTGCCCGAACAATTAGTAGAAGAAGGCTTTAAGATAATTGATACAATTATTTTCGACGATTGCACAAGTACTTGCAATCATTTTTTAATTATTATCGGGATACATGGCTGAATGGCTTTAAGCCCGGTTCGTTCTGTATTTTCCAAAAATTAATAATAGGATGAACAATGTTTCAGAGAGACATAACCGGGAACTTCGAAAAAGCTTAAATAAACATTCGAGATTTGTAGAATTTTTAGGTATATTATGAACGCTTCATTGTAAATAATTTTTTCCAGAATATTTTTACTGTCTTTACAATTCAATATTATTTACAGCTAATCTGACTGAGCATCAAAAAAGTATTAGAAGTTTGTTAAAGCACTCGAAATTTTGGGCAAGATTGGAACGCAACAAATTTCAACAAAGAGAGGCTAAAATACAAAAAATTTGGAATGAAATAGAAAGTACACAAGAGTTCGACTTATTACTAATATTACATTCATTGTCAGAACTAGTTGAAAAAGGAGGAATGGATTCATCAACATTTTAAAGCCTCGCGCACATTCTTCTTTTAATTTTTCTTGGTGGCTCTTGTGTTGTTTATTTAAAATATATGATTTTTAATCTTACTACAGTTGTTTCCTTTAAGGATCGATCCGCAATTTTTTGGAAAAGCTTTCCATTTCCGATCTCCAACCCCAATAACCATTATTGCAGAGGCAAATAATCCTGTAGGCAATAAATCCTGTTTGCTGAAAGATAAGAAACACATACATCAGTCAGCAGACTACATGACAAGGTGACAATGAACATCGAGCAGGTCTGTCGATGAAAGATTAATGGTAAACATCGATTTTACGAACCTGCTCTCGGTTTGTTGCGTCAATCTGTCGTCGCATTGCTAACAGATCTACTCTGATATTCGCCGTTAGAATATGATTCCAATTTTTGTTTAGCATTTGGCAACGTTACTCTTACTCCGCAGGGAACAGGAATTCTGCAAGCACGTGGTTAGCTGGAAAGCTAGAACAAAAAAATCAATTATTTACATAATCTTTTATTTTATGAGAATATTAGCTAATTATCTGATATATTTGTCTATTCTTCATTTACCTCTTTCTATCTTCCTCGTTTATGCTTCTTTTATCTTGCACAGGTTTTAATCCGCAGTTGAAGATGATGGCAAACTGATTCTAGAGTGCGAAGAACGATGCTACAATTATATGAGTGATATTTATCGAAAAACATTGAAAAAATTAAAAAATTTTAATTACTAATAATAATAATAATAATAATAATAATTTATTCATAATTTTTTACCTCGTTTATCCTCTATGCACTTTGTTTTTTGTCATTTTTATTTAATTTTATTTTACTTAAGTGCTACAATGTATTTTACATTTACATTTATAAACTATTACAGTGGTAACATATTTATTATACACGCGTGCACATTATATGTTAAAATGTCAAAAAAGTTGCGCAAACTGACAGCTATACTACTTCAACAGTGTTGCTAAACCGTAGAAATTATAACGACACCCCTTAGGGATTTTCGTTGGTACCAACATTATCCCCTCTAGTTTTCGGGAAACTGTCGTGTAACCAAAAAGTGAATTACCTCGTAACTCATCTTCCTTACCAACAGATGGCAGCATAATGCAGGCATGAAAACAAAACAACTGTTTCATTTCAGTAATAGTGGTGCAAGTCTGACTTACACCATTGTGACTGTAACTGGTTCTCATTCGTGGTTGTTTCGCACGTGGTTATCGCTCATTGTTGCGTCAAAACCAAGTTCACTTTTAGTCTTACTTTTTCTGTTTGTTATGATGGAAGACAGTGAGACTGATATTGAAAGTAGTGATGATTATGTCCCCAGTGAATTGGACGATTCAGGTTAGTCACTTACATAGTTTTTTCGCATGTTACAATTACCTACCCTTAATCATGGTTCTACGATATATAAAATGCTCTGGGAAAGCAAGAAAAGAACTTCAGTTTGACAATACTTTGACATTAATTTTGGCAAGATTTAGATGTCTAATCTCTGTTGTTTTGCATATAGATGAAAATGCTGTTAGTGATGGACATGGAAGCAACTTTCCTAATACCTCGGGAACTCAGAAAGATGGTTAGCACAATCCGCATCGATGTAAAAAACGGAAAAAACATGAGAGCAAAGCTGAGTTTCGAAAAAGGGCCCGCAATGCAGGTACCGCATATACAAGTTCCAGGAACAAGAAAGTTGACAAAAAGAAGTTTGAAAATGTTGATTGTCGATGTAGAAAGAAATGTGTGCAAAAAATATCGGAAGCATCACGTAAACATTTGTTTCAAATGTTTTGGAAGATGGGTTCATTTTCACGCCAAAATGCTTACATATGTGGATTAGTTCAACAAACAGTCCCTAAAGCGAGACGCCCAAAAGATTCTTCTAGGGTACACAAATCTACAAGCAACTATTATCGCTTTCAAGTTGACGAAAAAAGCGTTAATGTTTGTAAACCATATTTTTTGCAAACTTTACAAATTTCCGACGGGCGATTAACAAAAGCGTTAAAAAAAATGAGAATGGGAGAACAACCTGGATGTGATAATCGTGGACGTCACATACCAGGAAATAAAGTTCCTGAAGAAAAACTGAAACTGGTGCGCGACCACATCTCTTCCTTCCCATCGTACCAATCCCATTATACAAGGACAGAAAATCCCAACAGAAGATTTCTGCCATCGCATTTAAATGTTCGTCTCATGTACAACTTATATAAAGAGCACTGTCAGAGCATAAACATGACACCTGTTGATGAGCACATCTATCGAAGAACGTTCAACAACAATTTCAATTTACATTTTCATTCGCCATCAAAAGACACCTGTGCTAAGTGTGATGCTTACAAAATTAAAATATCAGCATCAGATAATGAGCAGGAAAATTCACAGTTGAAAATCGAGCACGAACTTCATTTTAGAAAAGCTGAGGCTGCGCGGGAATCTTTGAAACGAGATAAGGAGAAAGCTAAACAAGATGAAACATTTTACGCATTTACTTTCGATCTGGAGAAAACACTACCATTTCCTGTACTTACGACTTCTTTCGCATATTATAAGAGAAACATGTATGTATACAACCTAGGATGTCACGAGATGAGCATTGACATCGGTTTTATGTACGTTTGGGACGAGACAGTAGCTTCTCGAGGCTCACAGGAAACTGGTTCTTGTGTCACAAAACGAGTGGCACCCGTTTGACCACGTTAATATTGACCACGGTCCCGATTGACCACGTTGAAATTGACCACGTTGCGATTGACCACGTTGATATTGACCACGTTGTGATTGACCACGGTCCCGATTGACCACGGTCCCGATTGACCACCGTCCCGATTGACCACGGTCTCGATTGACCACGGTCCCTATTGACCACCGTCCCGATTGACTACGGTCCCGACTGACCACCGTCCCAATTGACCACGGTCCCAATTGACCACGGTCTCGATTGACCACGGTCCCGATTGACCACCGTCCCGATTGACCACGGTCCCGATTGACCACCGTCCCAATTGACCACGGTCCCGATTGACCACGGTCTCGATTGACCACGGTCCCGATTGACCACCGTCCCGATTGACCACGGTCCCGATTGACCACGGTCCCGATTGACCACGTTGAAATTGACCACGTTGCGATTGACCACGTTGATATTGACCACGTTGTGATTGACCACGGTCCCGATTGACCACGGTCCCGATTGACCACCGTCCCGATTGACCACGGTCCCGATTGACCACCGTCCCAATTGACCACGGTCCCGATTGACCACGGTCTCGATTGACCACGGTCCCGATTGACCATCGTTCCGATTGACCACGTTTCCGATTGACCACGGTCCCCATTGATCCTATATAATATATCAGAATCCGAGTACGCGTTAAGGAAAACGAAATCCCGACGTCTTCCACGAGGAGAAGTCGGCTCAATTGGTTATCTGACACCTAGTAAACACTGTAATCAGGTCGGCGTCAATGTAGCATCGACGATAGGAGAATTCGGCACGCATACGTCTTCTTCAAGACGAAGTATAATGTACGCGTTGACAGACACCTAGTACACGCTAAAATGGGGTCGGCGTCAAACCCACTATTCGGGAAAGCGGAATTAGTACGTAGACACCTTCCCCGAGAACAAGACCCGGAATCACGTCTACCAGGTTCCTAGAGCCAGCCCTGTAAGGTCGGCGTCAACGGCCGACATCATAAAGTGCATCAAAACATCTTTCCCAGAGCATGTGTGGGCGGGGGGGCTTCCCCCCCCCCCCCCCTGCACCCCCCCCCCATGCACGTGAGCCTCACTTTATAAATTATTCGAGATCGTGGTCAATCGGGACCGTGGTCAATCAAAACCGTGGTCAATCGGGACGGTGGTCAATAGGGACCGTGGTCAATCGGGACGGTTGTCAATCGGGACCGTGGTCAATCACAACGTGGTCAATCGCAACGTGGTCAATCGCAACGTGGTCAATTTCAACGTGGTCAATCGGGACCGTGATCAAGCGGAACGGTGGTCAATCGGGACCGTGGTCAATCGGGACGGTGGTCAATCGGGACCGTGGTCAATCACAACGTGGTCAATCGCAACGTGGTCAATCGCAACGTGGTCAATTTCAACGTGGTCAATCGGGACCGTGATCAAGCGGAACGGTGGTCAATCGGGACCGTGGTCAATCGGGACGGTGGTCAATCGGGACCGTGGTCAATCGGGACCGTGGTCAATCGGGACCGTGGTCAATTGGGATGGTGGTCAATCGGGACCGTGGTCAATTGGGACGGTGATCAATAGGGACCGTGGTCAATCGGGACGGTGGTCAATCGGGACCGTGGTTAATCGGGACGGTGGTCAATCGGGACCGTGGTCAATCACAACGTGGTCAATCGCAACGTGGTCAATTGCAACGTGGTCAATATCAACGTGGTCAATCGGGACCGTGGTCAATGTTAACGTGGTCAAACGGGACGCTCCCCACAAAACATGTACAGACCCGAGCCTCTGTGACAAAACATGTTGTAATGTATAGCGATACGTGTACGGGTCAGAATCGAAACTTAAAATTCGTGTTATTTCTCATGAAGTTAGTTGCAAGTAACAATAACAGCATTGAAGTCATTGACCATAAGTTTATGGTTAGCGGTCACTCATTTTTACCAAACGATTCAGATTTTGGTTCGATTGAAACATACGCAAGAAAAAACTAATGTACGTACCCGAAGATTAGTACAACGCAATCAAGGCATGTAGAAGGAACAAGACGTTTGATGTAACGGAGATGTCTAGAGATGATTTCAAATCTATCGCCAACCTTGAGAAGATCATTACTAGAAGAAAAAAAAATGAAAACGACCAACCAGTTTCATGGTTTAAGGGGATCCTATAGTGGCAGTAGTTACCGACTTTTTTTTCTTGAAAGAAATCTTTGAATTGGCTTTACAGAATGCAAAATCCTTTTACAGAATTAAAGTACGCACAAAAATCTACGCTTAGACACAGGATTTTATATCAGAAACGAAAAAAAATTAAAAATTTGGGCACATACAGCTGTCACCTGACGACAATATTTGCTTAAACAAAAATACTGCAGTCTATATATACAAAATGATTGTGAGCAAGTGTAGGGACAACATGTAGGAACAATATCGTGCAAATAGAACCAAGATTCAATGCCTAGAAAAAAAGATTTTTTTAAAGAAAGGTGTACATGCAGAGGCACATGCAAATTGACAGGATGAGCAGTAAGTTGCGTATAGCTGTAGTTGCCGGATCTTTTGAGAGATGGCGCTGCAGTCGCTGCAATCTGACAAGGACAGAAGGTATCTCGTTAAACAAGGGTACCCGGGAAAAAATGGAGGAGATCTGACCATGTCTGATTTGATAAAATGAGATACAACGAGATCTGAAATTCAAGTAAAGTCAGATCTGATTGGATACAATTTTATCTTGCCAGATCTGCATGACCATATCTGATCACATGCAGCCAGATATGCTGAACTGTAATCCGATCTCACCAGATCTGATCATTGCTGCTGTTCGATATTGAATCGCACATCCAATCGGATCTCTTCCGATCTAATCGGACATTATCTGACTGCTTCAGATCTCCTGAAGTACGAGCAGACATTACGCCTCAGATCTTGTTAGATCTGAGCAGACCTAGCCAGACATATCTTGATCTCACCAGATAAGACCAATCTTGGCTTACAAAGTTGTATTGCTGATTCAATCAGATCTCTTCCTATCTTGCCGGATCTGAGCAGATCTCGTCAGTATAGAACTTATAAAAATTTCGTTCTCAAATCGTCCATTATTAATTTTTACACCCAATGTTGGACATTATATCAAATATAATATTAACTCTGTAAAGGGGAAGCTTAAATGATTTTTGGTCAAAAAATCAATTGATTTTTATATTAAAAAGAGTTTTCTCAATTTTGAAACATTAACATATATAATAAATATAGTCTCTGCCAATTTGATAATAATTGTTAATTTCGACACCATATTTAGAATTTATTATAAATATTTCATTAAAAAAGTACCAATGCAAAATTAATTAATAATAGGTAAATATAAAAGATTAATGTATATATGTATATATAAAACATAAATCTTTTAAATTATTTTGCAAACATACCTTATAATTTAAACTGATAAAATAATATAATCACATATAACCTTATATAGTCATATAAGATTATATATAATCAGATCATAATGTTGCATTTCAAAATATCCGATAGATGGCATCCGACGGGATCTGATTCTCGTATTTAAAATTTGATGAACAGTGGTATAAGAACGGTATCAGACACGGCAGTGTCGTGCTAAGTCGCGGCAAGTTATGTAAATCGTGGAACGGCACAACTTTTGTATCGTGGAGTCCACTTTTATAATAAAGTGACACATTTAAAAAATAACATTTGAAAACAACAATTTTCTGTAGTGGATGGACACCAGATCGGATCAAAACTACTCATGTCTGATTGGATCTGAGCAGATATAATAGATTATTCTCGTTACATATCTGACTCTGTCCGCTAGGATCGAATCAGATCTGCTCATGTCTGATTGGATCTGATCAGATAGGGCCAATATTTTGATCAAACCAGATCTGAGTGGATCGGATCTGATGAGATCTGCTCAAGTTTGTTCAGATCTCTTCCATTTTTTCCTGGGTAGATATATTGCACAGATGTCTCGTTAGACGAGGACAGATATATCGTACAGATGTCTCGTTAGATATGCCCTGCGATCCGATTCACGCTCACAGCGCTGTAAGCATCTTCTGTCTCACACTGAATATTAAACAAAGACAGAGCGATGCTTTTAGTGCTGTGAGCGTGAATCGGACCGTAGCCAAAGACAGATATCTCTCGTATTCTTCCTTTCTCTTCCATATGTATATGTAAACCATACACACCCAATTACTCTCTCTCTCGCTTTCTCAGGCTCTCTCTCTCTTCTCTCTCTCTCTCTCTCTCTCTCTCTCTCTCTCTCTCTCTCTCTCTTCTCTCTGTTGTATACTAGGTATCGTACACCCAGTGAAATGAAATCGGGACTTTTAGGAAATTTGGTGTTCTACGATACATTTACTTATAAATTCATTTATTTATTTATTATCAATTTACAGACATAATCGATCAAAAATTACAACATATAGGAGCATACTCCCGCCACGCATGTCGGCATCATATACTTTATATTGACATAATTTGTGAGGTATAAATAAAAGCAGTAATACATATAAAGAAAAATGTTCTTTTTTTAAAATATTTTTTGTTTCAATGTGGAAACCTTGAAATGAGATTATATTGCGTTGAACTTATTTGAGCTCTTTGTACAGTGCAACCAAGTACAAAAAGTTGGAATTACTCGAAATTGTTATCAGAAAAATGTAGCAATATAATGTCATGTCAAGGTTTCCACGCTGAAACTAAAAATCAAGAATTTCAACGCAATATAGAGCCACAATTCCGCCCGCAGCTCGGTATACACTTTATGTTGACGTAACAGCTGCGAGACATATAAAAAAAAAGAACTTGATTTTAAAACATCTTTAGTTTCAACGTGGAAACCTTGAAATGAGATTATATTGCGTTGAACTTACATGAGCTCTTTGTACAGTGCAACCAAGTAAAAAATGTTGGAATTACTTGAAATTCTTATCAGAAAAATGTAGCAATATAGTCATTTCAAGGTTTCCACGCTGAAAGTCAAGATCAAGAATTACAACGCTATATAAAGGCACAATTCCGCCACGCAGCTCGGTATACACTTTATGTTGACGATGTTGACGTAACAGCTGTGATACAAAAAAAAATGGTCTAGATTTTAAAACATCTTTAGTTTCAACGTGGAAACCTTGAAATGACATTATATTGCGTTAAACTTACTCGAGCTCTTTGTACAGTGCAACCAAGTAAAAAAAGTTGGAATTACTCGAAATTCTTATTAGAAATATGTAGCAATATGATGTCATGTCAAGGTTTCCACGCTGAAACTAAAAATCAAGAATTACAACGCAATATAGACCCACAATTCCGCCACGCAGCTCGGTATACACTTTATGTTGACGTAACAGCTGTGATACAAAAAAAATGGTCTAGATTTTAAAACATCTTTAGTTTCAACGTGGAAACCTTGAAATGACATTATATTGCGTTAAACTTACTCGAGCTCTTTGTACAGTGCAACCAAGTAAAAAAAGTTGGAATTACTCGAAATTCTTATTAGAAATATGTAGCAATATGATGTCATGTCAAGGTTTCCACGCTGAAACTAAAAATCAAGAATTACAACGCAATATAGACCCACAATTCCGCCACGCAGCTCGGTATACACTTTATGTTGACGTAACAGCTGTCATACATATAAGAAAAAGGGACTTGATTTTAAAACATCTTTAGTTTCAACGTGGAAACCTTGAAATGAGATTATATTGCGTACTTACTTGAGCTCATTGTACAGTGCGACCAAGCAAAAAACGTTGGAATTAGTTAAAATTCTTATCAGAAAATTGTAGCAATATAATATCATTTCGGGGCGCAGTGTGGTCTAGTGGTAAAGCGCCAGACTCATAACCCCGAGGTGCCGGGTTCGAGTCCACCTGATCACAGGAAATTTTTCCACCAGTATATTCCAGACTGCGCCCCGCCGCACGAGTGGGGCTCGTGTGGAGAAACGGTGTCATCGTAGGCAATTAATTAAGACCCCCAAAAGCTTGGGACTAAAGTACCTAAAGACACCAGGACTGTAAAAGCCTGGGACTAAAGTACCTAAAGACACCAGGATTTGGAAAAGTGCTAGGGTGACAGACCTGATAAACCTGAACTAGGCTAAGGGCTGGCCCCAAAACACCTAGCAAATTAAGAGTGGGAGGTACAAAGGATCGTAGGATCTAGGTACCGTCGGGGGCCCAAGTGGAACCACCCGCTTACTACTACTACTACTAATATCATTTCAAGATTTCCGCGCTGGAACTAAGGATCAAGAATTACAACATATAGGGGCATACTCCCGGCACGCATGTAGGCATATGTCCTGTCGTGTTTGTGTATCCCGGTGGCGTATTTCCCGGTGGTGTGTATCCCGACCCTGTATATCCCGATGATGTGTATGTTGGCAAGGGCGCTATCGGGGGCATGTGCACTGGCGGCACAGACGGCGGCGGGGTGTATCCCGACCCTGTATATCCCGATGGCGTGTATGTTGGCAAGGGCGCTATCGGGGGCATGTGCACTGGCGGCACAGACGGCGGCGTGTACGTACTGTACGATTGTAGCGGCGGCGGCGTATACGTTGGTGGCGGCGGCGGTAGCGTATACGTTGGTGGCGGCGGCGGCGGCGTATACGTTGGTGGCGGCGGCGGTGGTGTGTACGCTGCTGGCGGCGGCGGTGGTGTGTACGCTGCTGGCGGCGGCCGTGGTGTGTACGCTGATGGCGGCGGCCGTGGTGTGTACGCTGATGACTGCTGCGGCGTGTACCACGCCTCCCTCCTCCCCTTCCGCTCCCTCTGCATCGCCCGACGCACCGCATTATTTATAAACTGAAAAATATAATAAGATATAAGTACGCACGTAAAATAATAAATATACAACAAATATACATTGAGTATTTGCAAAAAAAATTCGATTTCAAAACTTAAATTTGATTTTTTTGTTCGTAAAACGTGTATGCGTACTTGCGCATATGCGTGAACGAACGAACGAATAAACGGGAGACGGATAGGCGACCGGATGAACGGGCGATTGAACTGGCAAACGAGCGCGCGGACAACCCGGCGATCGAACGGGTAAACGGGCGCGCGGATAATCCGGCGATCGAACGGGTAAGCGGGCGCGCGGATAACTCGGCGATCGAACGGGTAAGTGGCCGATCGAACGGACATACGGGCGCGCGGACAACTCAGCGAGCGAATATCGCTTACCTTGCGTAGCGTTGGCGGCGGCGGCGGCGGCGGCGGCGGCGGCATCCCCCATGTCGACGACGGCGTCATCGCCGTCGCTGTCGGCACCCCTGCCGATGATGTTAACGACGGCGTCATCGCCGTCGCTGTCGGCACCCCGCCGATGATGTTAACGACGGCGTCATCGCCGTCGCTGTCGGCACCCCTGCCGATGATGTTAACGACGGCGTCCTCGCCGTCGCTTTCGGAATCCGAAATCTTGATATTGACGGCGACGGCGACGGCGATGATACCGTCGTCGGCAGGGATGTCGTCGCCGTCGTTGCTGCACCTTCACTCTTGGCTGTGACAAAAAAAGAAAAACGAATTACTTTTCTATAATATTATATATATCTCGTTATATATATTCCGTAATTATATATATATATATATATATATATATATATATATATATATATATTACAATCTTCTTTATAATGAATCAATTGTATGATGAAACAAAGATGTTTATCTGGTTATTTATAATATTTACAGTCCTTTGAATCTGAATCCTTTAAACGAAATTGGACAATTCGTTGAATATAAGTTTATCAGATTTTATCTTTCTTCTTATTTTTATCCGACACTGTATACTTGTCGTAACTTTTCGTTGGATCAAAAGGTTTCCATCTACTCGCTGGAAAAATGTATTTGTTACTCTCGTACTATGATCTAAAGTAACATAAAGGAAAATTATACAAAGTATTCTTTCAATCGTGATAAATACCTAAATACCTAAAATAAAATAACATGCCAACATTGTGATATTGCTTCATAAGTTTTATCATTTAGTATATTTACCTTAGTTACAATAAAATCGTAAAACGTCTAATGGTGCTGTAATATAAGATCCTCCTTGACATACATTAACTGATCTGCCATTACTGTTTTAAGCTCGCTGAATTCATGCTTCAGAACTTCTAAACATCTCTGAAGAAGCTGATAGATAGAATTACCTGTATGTGAAAATTAAATGTATGCAGGAGAACATTTTATATATCACGCCAATGTTACTCCAAAAGTGACACTGGAGTATCTCTAAATCATATATATATATATATATATATATATATATATATATATATATATATATATATATACATTCACCTTTTTTCATTATAACACTCCGACGATGGCCAGATCCATCCCAATAACTGAATAACATAAAAGAGAATTATACAAAGTTATTTTTAATGATAAATACCTAAGAAAAACTTTTCCGGCATGTGATTCCTCGATTTCAACAGAAGCATCGTACATAACACGAATATCATCGTGAACGTCATTCAAAGAATTGCACGTGTCGAAAAATCCAGTGCCCAATCTAACAAACCCGATCATTTATCTTCTCATTTCTCACATAAATTAAAGGAGAATGCTAAATTTATCTTTAAAAATAGGCAAAATTCAAGCAGCTGTAACTTTGTTAAAAATAAACGAAATTTAAATTTTAAGAAAGGGTTTTAAAGCTTGAAATCTTTACTTTCGAAAGGTTACTATTATTTTTTAGTTTCTGTGAGTTTGATAATTTTTACATATAAAAAACTACGAGCTGGACGAAATAGAAAATTTTTCTTTCACTTTGTGGGCCTGTCACGTGCACAAAAAAAAATCTGCGAAAATTTTCGACTTCCTAACATGAAAGCTTGAAGTTTTTCTTGTAAAATCTTTTTTTAAAACTGTTTCTACGATATTTTGTTACTAAGTTATTGTGGATGGAATAAGAAATGAGCATTTTGATTTTGATCCACGATAACTCAGCAACAAAAATCGTAGAAACATTTTTAAAAAAAGATTTTGTAAGGAAAACTTCAAGCTTTCACATTACAAAGTCGAAAATTTTCGCAGATTTTTTTTGTGCACGTGACAGGCCCACAAA